>BDJD01002389.1:87875-111908 GCA_002564525.1 Rosa multiflora | reverse complement strand
AGCTGAACCGTTGAGAATTTGGGATCAGTTCCTTCTGGAGAAAGATAGTAAACACATATATGAACATTCCAGAATTTGAATTATCCCAAAACCATTTTTCTAGAATTAGTTATGAAATTTTAAATTAGGTAGACAGAAGCTGTTATTTCTGGAGAAAACCTGCACATTGTTTTACTTTAGCTTCTGAAACCTTTACTCTTCACATGGCTTCACTCAAAATTCTATAACCATTTCATTCTTACTGAGTTGGTTGTTAAACCATCTTCTTTCCAAATTTTTCCAAGAATTACCTCAAGTATTTTGACACTCTTCCTTGGTCCTTAACAGTTCCTACTTAAACTCTGTTTCCAGATTTTGACAACTTGTCTTCTAAAGGTGTTTTTGCCACTTTTTCCTGAAAATCCAACTCTCCCTTAGAGCCCTAATGGTCTGGTTATTAGTTAGTAATTAGGTTAAAAGGAAAGGTTTTCTTTGGAGAGTAATGTGAGTGAATAGCTAGGCTTGATATCTTGGTAGGATCTTGTGAAGTGGTGGTTGCTACAAGGTTGCATTGAGGCCAAGTGCTGCAAGAGAAAGCTTGAGTTCCAGGTAGGGGATGTCTTTAACTCTATCTATGCTATTCTTGCATATACTATGTTTTATATGAGGCCTCTTGCATGTTTTGGAAATTATCTGTTTTTACAACTTGAAATGGTTTGCGTGGATTGGATTGATGTGTTGGCAATTGATGGGGATGTAAGGAGAGGTCAGTTCCTCCTTGAGCCACCGGTGGTGGGCAGTGTGCACCATGCCCTTGTTATCTCCCCTTTGTCTCTAGCCTTGTGATTATTGAATTCCGAAAAGTGATTGGCTAGATGGACGGTTGTGATGGAAGTGTGTACGTGGTGACGATCACGTGGAAGCGCAAACCGGTTTTATCTACTTCTTTTATTCAAAACGATAACTCATGTTTTTAAACTTAGATATGGGGGTGGGCATGGGCAATGACTGGATGTAGGAGCCTAACCCCTACTTTAGATTGTTTTGCAGGCGGTTGTTGTCGAAGCTTATGTACGGAGGATAATCCTTGGAGGCCAAAATTTGTTTTGTTTAAAGTTTATTTTATTTGGCTTGTTTGATTTCGTTAAATTTTTGTAACGTCATGTATGGTTGATGATGTGTGTGCTTACCACCAAAGTGGAACCCTAGGGTTAGAATCTCCATTTGAGTTTAGGTCCTAGTGGGCTAGACCTAGAAGACTCACGTAACTTACCATTCAATGAACTTAATGCAAACTTGGGCTAAGAACTAAAAATTGACATAGGTTCTAAAACTCAACACAACACCACCTTCCTAGCCAAGCCCACTATACAAGCCCAAAAATTTCGGGCTTATAGAATTCTTGTTTCCCAACCTAAAGGCCTTGTCTCTTTGAGGAATTCTAGGCCCAAAACACTTACTCCAAGTGTCACGGGTGTAGGGTTCCTTGGGGAGGCGGCGCTATGGTAATCCGGTCTCCGGGTCGCCACATGCACTAAGCCTCGACTGCAAGGATCGACTCTCAGAGTTGTCAGCAGTAGAAATATGCATTCAAGGCATGCATTGGGACTTACTGTACATCCTTCAAGAGATAAAGCCTCACACCTTTGAAGAACTTGCCACTCGAGCTCATGTTATGGAACTTAGCATCACTAGTCATAGTCGAAGAAGAGGTGAAATTGTTGAACCACAAAATCAGAAATGTGTCATGGAGTCCTTGGCAATCACAGCTCCTGTCAAAGTCATAGCACGAATCAAGTTAGATAACCAAAACAAGTTGGAGCCGACTGATGATCAAACAAGGCGGCGCACTCTTAAAGAGCTAGAAGCTAAAAGTTACCCTTTTCCAGATTCCGATGTTGTTGACATGTTGGAAGATTTGCTTCAAAAGAAAGTAATTAAACTGCCAGACTACAAGAGTCTGGAAGAGATGCATCGCATCAATGAACCAAAGTATTGCAAATACCACCGTGTCATCGGTCACCCGATGGAGAAGTGCTTTGTGTTGAAAGACCTCATCATAACGTTCGCACAATAAGGTAAAATCTGTTTAGACATTGAAGATGACGTGGCTCAATCAAATCATGTTGCGCCATCATCTTTGATCAACTTGAAGCAGTGTCATTGTCGCCTTTGCTGGGGGCATGCTACTTGCCTAAATTTCCTTAGAGCATAGAAGAATTGCAATGCTCCTAGCCAGCAAGAGCCTAAACTGCACGTGGCACCCAAAAAAAAAAAAGTCTGTTGAGTTGAAAACCCAAAAGGGCGGCTCAAGCAAAATAAGGACAAAAAAAATAAATAAATCATCATCATCAACATCCATAAATCCTTGAACTACGTGATGACTTGATCTCTTTCTTAAGAAGGGTACGTAGGCAGCTCGGAAAGTTACTCCGAGTCCAGTCATACCAAAGACAGAAGATGAGTTTGCTCTGAAACTTATTCTGAGTACGGTCATATCAAAGCAAGAAGATGACTCAGATTGGAAAGTCTCTAAATTCAATCACGACAAAATAAAAAGATGAATCTGCTTAGAGATGCTTCAAGAGGACGATTGGATTCGATATGACTCAAGCATTTGGAGTTGTCTGCCAAGTCAAAGAAAAGACGCGCGTGTAGAACTCAAATATTAAATATCTACCAGGAGCATAACTCTACACAATCTTTGGAAGTTTGCGGCTTCATTTTTTTCTATCGACAAATATGCAAAGCCTAACTGCTTGAAGCGGACTCTCTCCATGTCCAAAAGATGGACGAATCCAAGCATTTAGGACGTTCGCATTCTTCCTTTCATATCAACGCATACTCAAAGCCTAACTACTTGAACCGGACTCTCTCTATGTAAAAGAGATGAAGAAATTCAAGCATTTAGGACTTTCGCGTTCTTCCTTTTCATAGTTAACGATAACCCAAAGCCTAATTGCTTGGATTGAGTTCCCACTATGTCTGAGAAATGGAGGAACTCAAGCGCTTAGGTCGTTTGCTGTCCTCAATTTGTCGCGTGAGGTAAAATTGCTTGGTGTCCTACCGCGTCTAGATTACTATGTGCTTGGCTGTTTTCATGTCCCTATTGCGAAAAAAAAAAAGAGTTAATGACCCATGTGTTGATCGAGAGAGGTGATTAATACATGCATGAAGATTATTCTAAAAAGTAATCCACTTTCTCCGATTCTCATCACCACTCTACAAAGAGACAAAGATAAATATAAAACAATTGGATGCTCAATTGTCATAGGAAGTTGCAGAGCCAATTATTCATGCATATAACGCAACTCATGAAGGAGACCATGTCAATGACTTATTAATTATGGCTTGTGTAAGAAGAGGCTTCGATAATTGAAGATGAAGCATGTGGCTTGGTGAGTGTCGATGAGACTCACAGAGGGGAAAATATGAGAACTGCCTGTGAGAGTTGGTGGGTGTTGACAGGCTGGCGGAGGATAAGTGCCGAGTGATGTAGGTAGTAAAAGTGATGATGCGATAACCTGTGTGAATAAGCTTTTGCTCACAAGTGATCTAGTGGTTGTCGCACATACGCAGTTGAGATTACAGACTGCTCAATTGCCACGCCTACATGTTCAACATATGAGTGAAGCTTGCTCTCTGATGTAAAATGAGGTCATCTCAAGAATCCTGCAAATTTGAAAAAAAAGAAAAAAAGAATTGCAACAACAATGTTATTACATGAAGTAACGGAATTGGCGTCTTCGCATACATCCACCACAGTACCACTAAGCTCACCTTCATAATGTTACCGTCTAGTTCAAAGCCACAATACTAGTTGAATCTATCTCCACACCAAGCTTCATTCATGGCTTGGTCTACATATTGTGCAGCAAAAGAAAGTTATAAAGAAAAGGAGTGCATGCGGCTAAGGAAGAGAGCACGGTGATTAGGGCAAAACCTTATGGTGCATTTTATAACGTGAGGCGGAGTATAACCCATTTATTTTCCTATTTAGTTTAAAGAAATCACCAAGCCATTGCAGATTTCTTACCTGTGGAAGATCAAATGAGTTTGGTAGGTTGTAATTAATTTAGCAATTAAGGGAATGTTAGCTATGCATCAATTGAGAAGGAGGAGAGAGGCCTTCATCTCTAATTCACAACCTACCAATTCAATAAAAAAGGGTGGGGCTGCATGTTGGGAAATTTCAGAGCCACATATGGAAGCTATATGGATGAAAAGAAGAAATCCATTCAATATGCAGATTACCCCAAATTTATGGAAATGTAGCCATGCATGGTTATCAAAACTCTAGAAATAAATAAATAATTGGCATTAAGGCAATGATTACAATTATCAATGTCAAATGCAGCAGCAAAAAAATCAAGCTGGTCAGCTAATTAATCCAATTGAGCTGATGACAAAGCGCGTGAAATGTGCCATAAAAAAGCGACTTCAAGTCACACCTCCAATACTTGACAACCACATGTTTACGGCGTACCTTGAATTGGGGGCATTTGTAGACACAAGAAATTTAATGAAAATAAAATTCATTAAATAAATCGGTCAATCTTTGAAATTCTGACCAAACAAGCTTTGTTGCACATGGGTTCTACAAACGGTACACGTGGCTCGTACGTCTTCAAAATTATGTGAGCTCCAAGGATGACACATGTTTCTGTTGAAGAATACGGAACGGGAACTAAGTGTGGATCATGATGGGGAGAGAGAGAGAGAAAGGGACACAAGCATGTATAGTGGTTCACCTTGCCCTTGAGGCAAGGCTACGTCCACTTAGATATTTTACTATGAGTGAGGTCAAGTGACCTTTGTACTTGTATCACTACAAAGGTCACTTGACCTCACTCATAGTAAAATATCTAAGTGGACGTAGCCTTGCCTCGAGGGCAAGGTGAACCACTATACATGCTTGTGTCCCTTTCTCTCTCTCTCTCCCCATCATGATCCACACTTAGTTCCCGTTCTGTATTCTTCAACAGAAACAACACATGTCAAAACATGAGTGGTCCACCAATGGAATAACGTGGAAGCATCAATTTATCGCTGATTGGTTGTTACTCAAGTTAAGCATTACAACGGATCAATCATATTAAATTGATTGATCTTGATGAAAATCAAGCATTAAATACAAATTTCAATCAAATTAAATTGATTAATTCTGATTGAAATCAAGTCTTATATACAAATATCAATCAGATTAAATTGTTTAATTCTGATTGAAATCGGGCATTAAATCAAATCAAAATTGATTGACATATTCCTTAAATAAAAAATAATTAAATCAATCAATTAAAACTGATTGATTTAATTACACAATTAAGGAATGTGATTAATGTTGTGTCATCAATGTCTTCCGGGGGGGGGGGGGGGGGGGGGGGGGGGGGGGACAACAGAAGACAGAGGGAAGCAAGCAGACGGAAGAAATCTCTCCAAAGCTCAGAAGTCTCCCAAGCTCGTGAAGAACCATCAACCTGCCAAATAGCCGATCTCTTCACCTCACCGACTTCAGACAAACAAGGGAAATCACTTGCAAGCTCAAAAGTCGTCAAACTCACGGAGAATCAACAAGCACCAAGCAAACGTGCCAATTCATCAGCCATCAAAGCCATACTCGCCACGTGACACCTCTCGTGGTTCATGTCTGATCAAGATCAAGCCTCTTCAGCCCTTGATCATCTGTCGTCTTCAAGTAGTCAACAAAGCAAAGTTTCTGCCAAGTTCTTCATCAAGCTCGTGGAGAATCAACAAGCACTAAGCACATGTGCCAATTTATCCACCATCAAAGCTAAAGAACACTCACCACATGACATCGCTCGTGGTTCAAATCCGATCAAGAGTAAGCCTCTGTATTCCTTGATCAACCGCCTTCTACAAATCGCCAACAAAGTAAATCTTCTACAAGTTCTTCATCAAGCTCATGGAGAATTAATAAGCACCAAACACATGTGTCGGTTCATCCCCTACTAAAGCAGAAGAACACTCACCACGTGACACCACTCATGGCCTAAATCAGATCAAGATGAAGCCTCTACAGCCCTTGGTCAATCGCCTCCCTCAAATTGTCAACATAACAAGAAGTTCACCTACAATCTTTTGATTCAAGATCAAGTGCTCACCACCCTTGGATCAAATGAACGTTGGAGATAGAATCAGAGGAGATTCTTGTGAAAGAGCATCTACAGAGATTGTAACCCTCAAATTCATTAATAAAAACATATATTATTTTGTACACGTGTCCGTCTTTCATTGGTTGCAGGATTCTCATGTTTACAACTTATGGGATTTCATTTGATTCACAACAAAACTGAGCCTAGCCAAAAAATCTTTAAGCAATTCATCATTTTTCATTCGGGTATATTCAAAATCCCTTCTTAAAGTCTAAAGTTTAACTTGTCTAACCTTTGTTGTACCTCTATATTCTTCTTGTAGTATTTCCCAAGCAGCGTTTTCTGTCTCCTAATTTGAAATGCAGAAAAAGATCTCATCAGTCATTGCACCTTGAATCACAGCGAGGGCTTTAGCATCCCTTTTGGTTTTGCTCTTCAGAACTAATTTCTCTGCTACGGGGAGAGTTGCTACATCTTCAGGCACAATATAGTCTTCTTCGACAAAACTCCAAAGATCATGTGAGATGAAAATTGTTCTCATCTTGATCCTCTAGAAGTCGTAGTTTTCATCGTTGAAGATCAGAGTACGTATATTACCACTGCTACTTGTGTTAGCCACGATTTTGATGAAATTGATTCCAGGGTTTCACTGTTGGAAATCTCTATAATTGAATCATAATACGCCCCAAGCCATTGAATCACAATAGAGCTCTGATACCATGTTGGAATTTAGCTCTTTGCTTGATCAATCACCTGCACTAACACAATCTCACAACAACAAAATATGATCACTGCGGTGATAACAGATGAAGAGAGGCAGAGAGAATGAAGGAGTCCTGCTCTCACTGTAGCTATGACCTATTTCCTTAATCATTTAGTAATTGATTTGTGTAGCTTAGAACATCTCTCTAAGTCAACACTCAGGATGATCAAGGCCACAAGCCAGTTCAAGGCCCAGGAGACCCAGCAACACCCAGAGCAGGCCCAAATAGTAGGGTAAACCAAAGCCCTAACCTAATGAGCCCACAAGTATCCTTCCAGCCAACAACCACCAGTTGCGCCGTCGCTGACGCTAGTCGAGGGAAACACCCCGCAGTCACTGCCGACTTCATTACTGCCCAACACAAACGGGTCAACGTCGTCTTCCCTGCCAATTCGGATACCGACGCTCGCCATCTAACCTGATCGCTGAGAGAAATGCTTCCCCGTCGAACCATGACAATGGACGAACTCTGCTAGTTACCATCCAGCAGGACAAGGCATCACCGTATCTGCAGGAGAAATGAAGCCTTCCTCGTCCCAATCCTTAGCTATCATCTCTGACCATCCAAAATCACTACCCCAGCGCCGCCACCAAGATCAGGATCCTTTGCGTCTCCACAAAACCAGATCCGGTCACATCCCCGACCTAAAGTCGATCATGATCTAGCAAAGCCATCTGGACAACGCACCACACCATCGGTAGCCCAACCCAAATTGACGCCGTCGGCACAGAAGCCGCCGCAATCATCACTGCCAGTAGATATGTGAATCAACCCACCACTCTGCGCATGCCAACCACCAGCACAGTTCGTCATATCGACATCACTGCCGATTGGAAATCTTCCACCAAACCAGATCCGGTTAACTAGAACCCAATCACCATAAAATATAGCCAATGCATCCTCTAACAGAAGATAGAGTCTGATGAAAAGAATTGTCACCGTCGCAACCCGAAGAGAGAAGCGGAATAGTAGTTTTTTCGCCGCTTCTTTCCCAAGAAAGAGACAGGCGATATTTCTCTCTCTCAAGATTCGGAGTCATTTTTGAACCAGTAATGATTAGTTAATATTATTGGTTGTTCTTCAAATATTACTATTGTTGGTAATAACTTAATATTCAACATTATTTAACTAATTTTATTTTAACTGTGTACTTTATACAGATTTAGTTTAGTGATTACAGATTTGCTCACCTAAGGGACAGTTTTAAGGGACTGGGAGCGACAAATGCTTCTTAACCACATGTATAAAATATAAAAGCAGAAATTATAATAACTTAAAACTGTGCATTTATTTTCAGCCGTCAGATTCATTTGTCTCTCACAGTCCCTTAAAAACTGTCCCTTAGGTGAGCAGGCTTTTAGTAATTAATATTCTCACTTATTTTAAAGATAAATTTTATATTATATTTTTATTTATCTCATGTGAGTATGTCCTGGTCTCACATAAAAATTCACATTGATTTTTTTATCAGTGTGGAGAGACCAAAGGCCACCCCTCTCAAATGGGACAGAAATCCAATCTGTGAGTGTACGGTGGCTATTGGGCTTCCCACACGGATATTAATAACTATTAGAAATTATGCTCACTTATTTGAATCAGTGTGTATAGTCAAATTAACGTGCAACAACTTTAATGATGATGATATAACCTAAATGTAAAATCTTTTCGCTCACAACCCTCAACTTGAAGATTTGACTGTGGAAACTTTGGAAAAAATGATCTTAACTAATTAGTATCAATATGTACACAAGAGTTGGAGATTTGATAATATATGACTAGGGCCACAGTTGGAGCAAACTCGATAGGTAAAAGTGATTTATATATATATATATATATATATATATATATCAGGGCCCTTCTAGTGAGGGATCCTTTTTTTGGGTATTTTCTAGGGATAGGGCATTAGACTAACTTTTCGATCATATTTTCACATCTTAACCGTTCAGTTTTTAGGTCCTAATGTATAAATCACTTCTACAAATTTTTAGTCAATTTGATGATCGTTAAGGCATCCAAAACTGCAATTTACCATTATAAATACGAACGGTTCCGGTTCGACAGATTCGGTCCGGTCGTGTAAATTGCAGTTTTGGATGCCTTAACGATCACTGATTTGGCTAAAAATTTGCAGAAGTGATATACACATTAGGACCTAAAAAAGGAACGGTTGACATGCCGAAATATAATCAAAAAGTTTGTCTAATGCCTATCCCTATAAAAGACCAAAAAAAGGAATCTCTTATTGGAAGGGCCCCGTATGTGTGTGTGTGTCCATGACATTATTGATAGGACAAAATACTGTTTACTCCCTATACTTATAGAGTATCGACGTTTCAGTCCCTGACGTTTCAATTTCACCTGGACAGTTCCTAAACTCTCTAATTTCACACAAAAGGTCCATGCCGTCAATTTTCCGTCCAAAATTCCGTTTTCTTGCAAACGTGGCACTTTTTTCACACGGAAATGACTATTATACCCTCACCTTCTTTTTTATATTATTTATTTATTTATTTTTGTTTTTTCTTTTCACCTCTTCTTCTTCAGCTCTCTTTCCTCATTCTCTCTCTCTCTCTCTCTCTCTCCCCTCTCCTTCTGCTCCAAAGAAGAAGCAGCCGCAGCAGCAGCCCAAGAGGCGGAGCTGCAAACCCCAACCATTCAGGCTTTAGAAATAAGATCAAAACCTGCCATCATCTCGCAAGCCAAAACCTCGCGGTTCCACCACTGCCGGCATACCTACCGCTTCGAGAAATGCTAGCCATCCCACCATCCATCCATCCATCATCCCCGTCACGCCGGCAAGCACCACCACCCCTCCCAATCACCCCTCTCCATATGGCTGCTCCAAACCCAATCAATTCACCTTCCACCGCCTTTCCTTCCTCAAATCGGAGCACCCAAACTAAATCAATTCACCATCGCCCTTTATTCCTAAAATCAGAGCACCCAAACCAAATCAATTCACCACCGCCCTTTCTTCCTAAAATCGAAGCACCCAAACCAAATCAATTCACCTTCCACTTCCACCAAATCAATTCACCTTCCACCTTCCACCAAATCAATTCACCTTCCAATTTGAAATTTGAAAACCATCAAGATCTGTAGAAGAGAGATTCTGATCGGGAATGAGCGGAGTCACACTGTGCTCACTGTTGGGCGATTTTGGGTACGAAGGCGCCGATGCATTGGACCCCGATAGTTTCGATTGGCCTTTTCAATACGATGGCGCTCAACCTATTCTTGCTCGGGTTTGCTCCAGCCTCCGCCTCTCTAATGTTCTGTCCCAGAATAAGAATAGACACCACTCTAGAGAACAAAGCAAGGTGCTTTTTTGAGCCGGGATCGGGAAGCAGAAGGTGAGAAAGGCTTCTTGGCGAGCGGCGATGGCGTTTTGGAAATTGCGGCGGGCTTGGTTTTTTAACAATTGCGGCGGGCTCAGTTGGGGTTTGCAGCTCCGCCTCTTGGGCTGCTGCTAGGGCTGTCACTCGGTCGGTTCGAATCGGTTATAGGTATTACCAACTTCAAAACCAAAGTTTTCGGTTTCAAAACTGAGTTACCAATTACCAACCAAAATATTCTGTTGTTAATTATATCTACCAAATTCGGTATTTCAGTTTTCGGTATTACCAACTTTAGAACAACTAATTCTTTATAATATAAATTAGAATGAACAAAACTAGGTTTTTGAATTTTATAGTCATAAACTTTGTATTCATCTACTAATTATAGTTTTCTTTTGTATATATGACATCAAGTTTTAGCAATTTTCAATAAAACTAGGTTATTTAACCATCGTTGACTAGGTTACTTATAATACATATACTATTAATGTAGTATATGTAGTAATGTTCATACTATTATAAAAGTTTTTATGTTTATTTCTTAATATACATGTATGTGTATTGAAAACTGTAGTATATAAATCTAATATTTAGATAATCGGTAGATTCGATATTTACCAAAACCAAACCAACTTTTTCAGTAATTTTCGATTTCGTTTTTATCGGTCTCGGTTACCAAAAAGTCGGTTTACCAAACCTAAAACATTGGTTGGTATTCGGTCGGTTTGGTAATTACCAAACCAAGTGGCAGCCCTAGCTGCTGCTGCGGCTGCTTCTTCTTTGGAGGTAGAAGGAGAGGGGAGAGAGAGAGAATGAGGAAAGAGAGCTGAAGAAGAAGAGGTGAAAAGAAAAAACAAAAAAAGACAGAACAAATAAATAAATAATAAAAAAAGAGAAGGTGAGGGTATAATAGTCATTTTCGTGTGAAAAAAGTGCCACGTCAGCAAGAAAATGAAATTTTGGACGAAAAATTGACGGCATGGACCTTTTGTGTGAAATTAGAGAGTTTAGGGACTATCCAGGTGAAATTGAAAGGTCAGGGACTGAAACGTCGATACCCTATAAGTATAGGGAGTAAACAATATTTTGTCCTTATTAATAACATACAAACTCTGCTTAAACTCAAATTTACACATTTATTCTCTTTTTATTCTCATGTCGCAAAAGAAAAAACTAGACACATTGGTTTTCAAGATTGACCGAGTCTGTGCAAATCATTTTGCCTTGCGCTTAAGGACGACAAGAAAGTTAGTTCTCTTCCTTTGCTTAAAAATGGAGAGTTCTTTCTCCATTTTCTTGCCATACAAGTCGAAGAGCTCATCTGTGATTTCTTTTCCAAATTGTTGTTTGATGAGTCCCTCCAAGACGGCTCTTCCATGAGCTGCAAGTTGTTTTGCATTTAAGACAGCATCATCAGCTAAAACATGAGGTATTGTTTCCAATGTCTCTATGCTAAAAGATCCATTTTGTTTGACAACTGCTTCGAGTTCTTGGGGGCAGATGGAATACATTGGTATGTTGAATGAATCTAGTTTCTCTTCACTAATTACTCCCTGCATAAAAGAAAAGTAAACACACAATACCGAAGAAAATATATCTTGTTAGATACTACCTACATATAGGCAAGAATAGTTGAGTATAGCAATTATAATACATAAAATATCCAGATTCTTTTACATGGTTTGTAGAATATTATGTAAATATTTACTTTCCTTGTACATATAGATTTCGTCTCTCTGTATAATTGTAGGAGATAGTTTCCTATTAGGATTACTCTTGTATCACTTTATAAACCCTATTCTTGGGGGTGAATAATATCGAAGTATTCCAAACACATTGAATTCTTATTTTCTACTTGGTATCAGAGCCAGGTTCAATCCTGTAAACTTGCACTGTACTTTGAAACCCGAAATCGAAAGCCGAAAAACACCCAAACCTTGAAGTTCGAATTAAGTCTTGAAGGTCACCATCAGTTGCCACACCTTTTATTTAAAAGGTGAACAAAAGGTGTCGTACCCTTGTTTAATTAAAAGTTGTTGGACACCTTTTTTTTTTTTTTTATTGAACACCAGCCGACAAGACTCCTGCTGCACCATTGTTTGGTCCCGCCCCACTGACAATTTTGCTGCAGCCAACAAGCCAAGCCAGAGCCGAGCCGTAGCCATACTAGCCGCATCTTTTTTTACTTTGATTAATTGCGGCATTCTTTTTGCTGCACACGTTCTTCTGGTCCCGCACACGTCTTCTACTTCTGCTTAATGGAATACGACCCCACCACAATTGCAATCTACAACATGCCTCCAATCACCAACCGTTATCATACCTCAACTCCTCCACCACGCCGTCCTCCGGGTAAAACAAATCCATATGCAAATACAAAGTGTCCTCTCTGTGGAACTTTGGGTCATAGCAAGCAACGATGCTATGAAGTAATTGGCTACCCTGATTGGTGGGATTTCACCAAGAAACTGCGAAAGAACCTTGGAACAGCTACCATGGCTACTGCAGAGGAAGAGCCACCATCTAATGCCTCTGCTAATGTAGCACAGTCAGGTATGAGAGGTAAGGAATCTGTGAATAGTTCTTGGATAATTGATACAGGCGCATCTGACCATATGACTAATGATCCTAGCCTCTTGAAACAGCTGAAACCCTCCTCTCAAAATATTGTTTCTACTGCTGATGGTACTCCAACTCCGGTAACCAGAGAAGGCTCTGTTGTCCTATCTGACACGTTAACCCTTGACTCTGTATTGGTTGTCCCTTCATTAGCATATAATCTCCTATCTGTTAGCCAGATTATCCTAGCACTAGCATATATTGTGACTTTTTATCCCTCTTTCTATGTGTTTCAGAACATTCTGACTCGGCGGATTCTTGGTTATGGTGTTAGAAGGGGGAAACTCTACTACTTGGATCTGACAGCAAGTGGAGAGCAACAGCTGTTAGGACAAGTGAATCAGGTCAATGGAGTAGAGAATGCTAAGGAAACTGTGTGGTTGTGGCATCATCGTTTGGGTCATTTGTCTTTCAGTTATCTTAAGAAACTACAACCTTAGTTATTTTCGGTTGTTAGTGACTCAGACTTTCGTTGTGATATATGTGAACTGGCTAAAAGTCATCGAATTTCGTATTCACCTAGTCTCAATAGAAGTCCCATTCCGTTTATGAAAATTCATTCTGATGTTTGGGGTCCTGCCAAGATCCCGTCTTTCTCTGGAGCTCGATATTTTGTGACTTTTATTGATGATTGTACTCGTATGATTTGGGTACCTTTATTGAAGAACAAGAGTGATGTGTGTTCCATGTTCAGAGAGTTTCATAAGATGGTGTCTACACAGTATCAACAGAATATTCGAGTTTTCCAATCTGACAATGGCGGAGAATATATTAATGGTCCTATGCAGGAGTTTATGCAATCTCATGGAATTCGACATCAGACTTCTAACTCGTATACTCCTCAACAGAATGGATTGGCAGAAAGGAAGAATCGACAGTTACTTGAAGTTGTCTGTGCCTCTTTGTTTGGCATGCATGTACCTCGTGAATATTGGGGAGAAGCTGTGAAGTCTTCCGCTTACCTCATTAATCATACACCTTCTCGAGTAATTGAATTTCAAAATCCTCAGCAAAAACTTCAGAAACTTCTGTCACTTCCATCGCTACCAAATCTTGAACCTCGCTTGTTTGGATGCGTAGCCTATGTTCATATTCCCAAGCCTCAACGCAACAAGCATGATCCCCGTGCCCATAAGTGTATATTTGTTGGTTATGCGGATTTCCAAAAGGGTTATCGATGTTATGATCCTCTTAGTGGCACTATGTATGTTTCTCTTGATGTTGCATTTCGCCAATCTGAGCCTTATTATTCAGGGGGAGTTTCAGAGTCTTCCCTTTAGGGGGAGAGAGTTTGTGAAGGAAATCCTCAGGATTTATTTGAGTTTGAAGAATTCGAAGCATTAGAAGCTTTGGAGTAGAAATTTGGAGTTGGGAACTCCCCAATACCAGTTGACAGTGATGGGGCAGAAAAAGAAAAAGAGGATAGAGGTGAACTCACTGTGGGGTCCGCAAGAGAAGAAGATAGGGCAGGAAACGAACAAAAATCTGGAGGTGAATGTGACCTCACCGTGGGGCCCGCAGGAGAAGGAAGTGGACGGATGGGAGAGACAGAAAGTGAAGGTGCCGTGATGGGGAATAAAGGAGATGGACCCGTGGGGCCCTCAGGTAAGGAAGGTGGACTGATGAAAGATGGAAGAATTGGTGAACAACTTGGTGGACCCGTGGGGCCCCCAGATGGAGAGTTTTTTGATTCATCCAGCCGACCATGTGGCTCCAGCCGACCATGTGGCTCCAGCCGACAGCATGATGGAACACGCCAACACCCTATTGTGCAGCCCCAAAGTGGATTTGAATTGTCAAACCAGGGCCCTACGCGCCAGGAGACTTACACACACATTGAGGGTGACAACGATGCATTAATGCATCCTGGAATATATGGAACATCACAAACTAGTGAATTACTCGTTGACCAGCCTGGCAGTGGTGCACCCAATGAACAGAGGATAATTCAGGGCTCTCATTTATCAGAGTTCTTTCCCCTCACTACATCGTCAACTGAAGAATCCGCTGCGAATGTTCCTTCTCAAGTACCTTTAATTTCAAACGAATCATCTGGGGTAGGTAATATTGCACCTAAAAAATCACAGAGGGCTACCAAGGGTATTCCTAAGAAACAATATGAACCAGACATTAAAACCAAAGCTAAGTATCCTATAGCTAATTACATGTCTAACCATAGGTTGTCTGGGTCACATGCACTTGTCGTTGATCAATTATCCACTGTATCTATTCCTAGTAGTGTACAGGATGCTTTGGCGGATCCTAAATGGACTCAAGTAATGAATGAAGAACTAGAGGCTTTGCAGAAAAACTCAACTTGGGATATTGTGACTATTCCTGCTGGAAAGAAGACTGTTGGATGCCGATGGGTGTTTACAGTAAAACTTAAAGCTGATGGAAGCATTGACAGGTACAAAGCCAGATTAGTTGCCAAAGGTTACACTCAGCGCTATGGAATTGACTATGAAGAGACGTTTGCGCCTGTAGCAAAAATCAATACTGTTCAAATCTTGATTTCACTTGCAGCAAATAAAGATTGGCCTTTGCATCAGTTTGATGTGAAGAATGCGTTCCTCAATGGTAACTTGGAGGAAGAAGTGTATATGGACATGCCACCAGGAGTGAAAAATTTGCCTTATGATACTGGAAAGGTTTGTAAGTTGAAGAAGTCTCTTTAAGGTTTGAAGCAGTCTCCTAGAGCTTGGTTTGGAAGATTCTCTAAGTCCATGAGGGCGTTTGGATATAAACAAAGCAACTCAGATCACACTTTGTTCATCAAACGTCGTCAGGGGAAGATTACCGCTCTGATTGTATATGTTGATGATATGGTTGTCACAGGGGATGACTTAAAGGAGATGGAGGCTCTACAAAAGTATCTTTCTAAGGAATTTGAGATGAAGGACCTTGGGCAATTGAAGTACTTCCTTGGAATTGAAGTTGTAAGGTCTAAGAAGGGGATTTCTTTGTCCCAACGTAAGTATGTACTTGACTTGTTAGCTAAGACCAGAATGCTTGACTGCAACCCTATTGAGACACCGATCAAGATGAATCATAACCTCGCCATCTATCCGGATCAGGTTCCAACAGATAAAGGAAGGTACCAACGTCTAGTAGGGAGACTTATTTACCTTTCTCATACTAGGCCTGATATTGCGTATGCTGTGAGTGTGGTCAGTCAATTTATGCATTGTCCCAATGAAGAGCATATGGATGCAGTGTATCGTATTTTGAGATATCTTAAAATGGCACCTGGAAGAGGTTTGTTGTTTGAAAAAAAGGATGAGTTAGAGGTTGTGGGGTACACGGATGCAGACTGGGCTGGTGATAAGACAGACAGGCGGTCCACATCTGGGTATTTTACATTTGTTGGAGGAAACCTTGTGACTTGGCGTAGCAAGAAACAGAAGGTTGTTGCTAGGTCAAGTGCTGAAGCTGAGTTTCGAGGTATGGCACATGGAGTTTGTGAGATGCTGTGGATTCGTAATGTGCTGAAAGATTTGGGTTTTAAGCTCAAGAAGCCTATGGATTTGCACTGTGATTGCAAGTCTGCTATTGAAATCGCTCATAATCCTGTTCAGCATGACCAGACTAAGAATGTGGAAATAGATCGGCATTTCATTAAGGAAAAACTGGACAGGAAGATCATCCGTTTTCCTTTTGTGTATATAGAAGATCAATTAGCAGATGTTCTTACGAAAGGAGTGTCAAGGAAAGTGTTTGACAACTTAATTGACAAGTTGAGCATGATTGACATCTATGCACCAACTTGAGGGGGAGTGTAGAATATTATGTAAATATTTACTTTCCTTGTACATATAGATTTCGTCTCTCTGTATAATTGTAGGAGATATTTCCTATTATGATTACTCTTGTATCACTTTATAAACCCTATTCTTGGGGGTGAATAATATCGAAGTATTCCAAACACATTGAATTCTTATTTTCTACTGTTTTCTGAGTTGTGGCATTACTTGGCTATTTATACATATGTGGAATTAACGTTTGCTTGGGTTAATTAGAATGCTTTTAATGTGTGTGATACAAGGTTATAATGCTAGTATAATTTAAAGATGTTTCTTCTTCCATTTCATATATACAAAGATGTGTATTGGCCCTCAGACAAACTTTGTTCGCGTCTAATAAGCAGTTTTAGTATCATAATGAGCTAGCTATATACATAGTAGTAGAATGTTGAGCTTAGAGAGTTCAAATTTGTTACCTTTCTGACCATGTCGATGAGACAGGCTTCTATGACTTGTAAGGTCAAATACGCCACAGTAGGAGAAAGAGGGGTACCCTGTGGGTAGCCAGGAATGATAAGGACCAGTAGTCCTCCATACACAAGTTCTTCTGCCCTAGCATGCAGGAAAGAATTCATATTCTCAGAATATTGAGCTTTATATGCCCTTACTACTTCATCAGTCGAACCCAGGTAATGAATCCGGCCTTTATTCCAAGCCGGACTGTTTTTGTCCTCTACATCTTTTGGTACTTTAGAAAGCCATTGAAGAGCAAAAGAAGAGTGAAACAAGTGAATGGAAGCACTAGGGAATAGGCGACCGTAAAAAGAACCTGGAACTCCCGCAGCATAGTATTGCCTGTTGGAAGGGAGGGATTTGAAGAGCAAGTTAAAATCATTTGGGGTATGATCATTGAAGAAAACTTGAAATTCAGGGATTTGGTGATTCATGAGTCCTTGGCTTTGAAACTTGAGCTGTACAGCTTCAAGTATGTTTTCAACTGAAGAAAATGTATTAGGACCAACAGAGCAACCAAGATCCGCAATGTGAAAGGAGTTGGAAGGTAACAAAAGGTCTATGTCAAGCTGTTCTGCAATTCCTTTGGTAACAAGTTCTTTAACAGACTCCATTGCTTTTCTCTGCCAAAATAGATATTGTCCGATGTCATTGTTTAGTTCAGGCTAGGGGATGCATAGTTTTCGAATTTGTTGTCAAGACCTGTCAGAATTACCTAATCTAGCTGCTTTTGGTTAAAGGAGCCACACATAAAATGATTATATCTTAGTAGTTATAAGTAATAAATATTCTAGGCTTCAAAACAATAATGAGATCATTATAATAGTCAACAATTGCAAATCCTATGGAGATATGAAAAAGTGTGACATGATGTTTGGGAACTCTTTCACAAATAAGCACTCAGAGGTTGAAAATGGTTTTCTGTAGAAGTTTGCGGTAAAGTCGTATTTTCTGGGTTATAGAAGAAGACGTGAGCATATTTAGAGCAGGCAAAAAGTACGAGTTTTTATAACAAAATTTTCTGAGAAAAGCTTTTTCAACGAAAAGTTATGTGCCATGTACTCGAGTAGAGGTTACGACTAAACATACTCTGTTATGGCAAGGTAATTTTGTAAACAAAAAGCTCAAGGTTGTGGACTTCTTTAGGTATATTTTTATATGCAATTTCAAGGCTCAGTCTCTTGACCAAGAGATTTTCCTACTCATACATGAAATGCTTACAATGAACTAAATATGAAGGTCGGACTAGGTAGACTTCATACAACCCGAACTACTATAAAAGAATACCTGGTAAGTAGAGTTCTTGGCATAGCTATCGGGGCCATCTCCACCTTTCATTGGATATCCTTCAGAAAAATTTCGGATTTCCTCTGACGCCATCTCTTTTTTTCTCTGTGCTTCAAGGAAAAACGGAATTTACTGATCATCTTTGTAAAGGGCTATAAGCAATGAAAGATCTTAGGCCAATAGGAAGACTGATGATCGAATTTGTGAATTTAACAGTACATCGTGTCAAGACACGGTTGAATGTGAACATAATAAAATTGAGAAATTAAATCTATGAACCCTTTCATCAAAACAATACCTAATTACTTTTGCAGAGAAAAAGCTGAAAGTATACTTGGAGTTCTTTTGCATGCAGAGAAGAAACAAAAACAAAAGGGTACTACATATTGGTCTCGTGTCAAATATCAGCTATGTTAAGTTGTTAGACTGACTAAACATCTTGCATTTAGACATTATAGGGCAACCTAGCTCAAAGTTCCGTTCAAAAGAAACTTTCCACAGGGTCTGACATTGTAAAAAAACTTGTAGAAATATCAAGATGTTATTTGTCAAGGGAAATTCACACTTTGATCTCCACCAAAGGTGCAGGTAGACAAAAAATGCCAAAAATTTGTTAAGCAAAGAACATTGTTCTGTAAGGGATTACAAAGGTACAATATGCCCACAATGTATAGGTTAGGCAAAAATTACGAGTAAGAGAAGGTAGAAATTGAAGAAATGTACAGCAGATCAACAAGAGTCGAATAGTTCCCGTTGTTGATCTGCTTAGGATGATAGCCTTGTCAGTCGCCCTTTGTTCCAGTACTTCAGTAATCAGCAGCAAATTAAGACAATGACAAAGAAAGAGCAAACAATGATATATCATATATGTATATATAATACATAAGATTCTGTATGAATTTTATATGCTCTTACCTCTGCTTTTATCCCTCGGCTTCAGTCTACGTTCATTCACTCTCTTCTAAACCTTGATATGGATTACATATGTTTCATACTCTCATTCTTATAGAGAAAACGTACTAGACAAATAAATATAATTAAGTTTTCACTGTTGGCAGCATTGTATGGATCATCTGCTAAAGTCATACAAAATTATCTAAAATATTGCAAATTCAACTATATCTACCGAGAATGTTAAGGATAATGACTGTCATGCATGACGAGAGTTGACCATTGCAATTCAAGTAGGACTTGTCAGGGACTTGCCTTCTATTTTTCATGCCAAGAATGTCAAGATTTAATCACCAATTGTATAGTACTCATGCTGACGTGCACATTAATACAATATCATAGAGAAGCAATCATACAAAATCAACTAAAATAATACAAAATCAACTACATCGGCACAAAATGGTAAGGTTGATGATTGTCACGCATGACGAGAGAGTGGAATATGTGTATTATATACTTGGATTATAAATGCGCCCATTTGATTCTCCTTTGCTGTTGCTTTTTGCAGTTTTGTTAAAAGTTTCTCTTGCCTAAAAATAATAAAAAAATGCTCCATATATAATAGGCTTGTCAAGTTGTCAGAGCATATGCAGCAATAGGCAAGCCCTATAGGTTGAAAATATATAAAGGCTGATATTATTCACATGAATCATCCCTGCCTTCATGTTTTGTACGCAGCAGTTGAAGGCAAAGGCGATAGGCAAACTATAATTTTAAAGGGAAAATAGTACGTACCGTCCTGAATTTAAAAAAATATTAAATCGGTACCTGAGGTTCTTTGTCCGATTGAATATTGGTACATATGGTTGTTACCTCCGTTACAAAGGTTATCAGCTGAATGGTATTATCGGCACTTCAGGGCTTCCATTAATTTTTTTTTCTCTAAATATATTTTTCCTCTATCTGCAATTAAAAAATAAAAAATACAATAAAAAATGCACCACCACCCTTCTTCCTCTGTTTCAATTCAATCGTTCCTTCATTGTTTTTCTAATCTGTATTCTGAATCCTTAATTGAACCTACTAGTGTTAATTGCTGGGTATGGTTATTTATCAAGTTATTGAATATCAATTGTAATGGAATTGTAACCCGTCAAAGTCCATAGATTCAATCTGGGTACCTTGGAAAAAGGAAAAAAGAAGGCTTTTTTCATGACTGTGATTATGTTTTCTCACCAAAACCCATCCATGACTGTGAGCAACAGTACCGGCAAAGAACGCCTTATGGTGGAGGTTGTGGGGGCCCACAACCTCATGTTGGACGGCGAAGGCTCATCGTCCCCATTCGTCGAAATCGAATTTGAAAACCAGAGGCTCCGAACCCAGGTCAAGTACAAGGACCTGAACCCCATCGTCGTTTCGAAAATTGGAATTGGTTGGGTTCTCTCTCTCTAGAGCTCTCCCGTTTGGTCTCCGACCAAGAATTGAGCACCAAAACGAACCGTTTCGTTAGCTTTCGCTTCTCGATACCGACATTGTTTTAGTCTCACTTGAATTTCAGAGTAAAACCAAAAACAAACCAAAAGGATTACCGACTCTGAATTTTCAAATGGGGGTTTTGATTTCGGGTGCTGGGGTTACTTGTTTGTTTGCGGTAGCTTAATCACGTGGATTGCTAATGAAAATGGGTGGTGGGTTGAGCTTTGGATAGTTGTGTTTGTGGATTTCAGATTAGGGAACCCGGTCTGGAACGAGAAGCTAGTCTTTCGTGTCAAGGACGTGGCTGATCTTCCCTACAGAGCCATATAGGTCAACATTTTCCACGAGAGGAGGTCCGGCAATAGCAGAAATTTTCTGGGTGAAGTCAGAGTTTCAAGGTCCAATATTGCCAAAGAAGGTGAGGAGATTCCTCAGCTTTATAATCTCGACAAAAGAAGCCTCTTTTCTTATATCAGAGGCGAGATTAGCTTGAAGCTTTACCTTTCGACGAGAGAAGAGGTCAAGGAAGTTGGGGCTAATGGAATAGTGGGTTCCTCTGTTTCCAACTCTGCTTCGTCTTCTGGGTTTTCTCCCTCTTTTTCATATCAAAGATCAAAGAAAAATCTCTCAATCAATCACACCCATTACCTGAGCCTTAGTCGAACAAAGCTTGCCATCAATTACACCCAAGACCGAATCATAAAAACCATGGCCAAGTCAGAATTGTATTGTAAAAAAAATTAATTGTTTTCAAAGATTGAGAAGCACACTAGAAACGTTTGGGAAACCCAGATTCCAATTCAAGCTCAGATCTTACATGCAACAATCTCAAACTCTTCACCATAATCACCAGCCACAAGTAGCTTTACATGAGAGTATCAAGTCTTGGACTTTGATTACAGTTGAGGTGGGACGAGATTGGAATCAAATTGGGGAAGAAAACCTAGAAAAGCAAAGGGGGAAGAAACCCAGAAAAATAAGAAGAGGTTTGGAATTTTATGATTTGGGTGTGTATGGATTCTCTCTCTCTTGACTGAAACTTGAAGAAGATGGTTCAAAGTTGAAGTGGGGAAAGAGAGAGAAATTCAATCCTTGTTGTTGCTGTTGACACTCACAGATTAATGGAAATGAAGAAGAAGAAAGAAGAACTGACGATGAATATTTTTGGGTTTAACCTAAACCCTAATGAATATTCCTGTAAAAAAAAAAAAATATATATATATATATATTTCTTTTGTTTTTTGTTTTTTATTATATGAAAAAAGAAGAATTAAGGGAAAAAAAAAGAACAAAGGGTAAATCAGTCATTTAAAGTTTAAAATTGCCAGCTGGCAATTTCCGTAACGGACGTAACGGCTTTAGGTACCAATCTTCGGTCGGGCTGAGAACCTCAGGTATCAAAGTGATATTTTTTTGAAATTCAGGTATCAAAAGTTATAAAGAGGAAAAATTCGGGTACCGTACGGACAATTTTCCTAATTTTAAATAGGGCTATTTCCCGTTTACCCAGATATCTCAGGTATTTTTCCCAAATGCACACGTATTTGTGTATCTTACTATTCTCTTATGAAAAGACTAAAAGGGGGTAGTTCTCATGCTATCCTGAGCTTTCAGAGTGTTTGTCTTCTTTAAAAACTTCATAAAAAAAACAAAAACGAAAACAAGACTAGCCTTCAACATGCCCAAGTTTTTCTCCTAACGGCTCGCTGCCTAACGGATACTTTAACAGGCGGAATCACTGCTGCTTGTCTTAAGTTTAGTTTTTAAAACTGGTTTTTTCTGATAGACAAAGACTTTTCTAACTTCAGAATAATTATAAGAACTGGATAGTGATGGTTCTAGATGGAATGCATGAATAAGAAATAGACAGTGATAGATAGAATAGAATATGCAACACATATTAATATATTTACTATTGCTTCTTTTTGACAAACTAGGTGGGTATCCTTTATTTATTCAACAGAAATACATTCTAAAAATTCAGAGCCTCATCCACAGGTAAACAGCAAAAGGCTGTTTAGCTACCCATGAGAATGAGAACAGGTACTTACTTGTAATAAAAGCACACTACTGCACACTGAACAAGTAGTAAAAGCACACTGCTACTATGGCCTTCTTACTTCTTGAGAGAAGACTCTTCTACTCAATTTTCTGATGCCTTACAACTGAAACTTCAAGCTCCTTATAAAGAGGGCGGAACTCAAACTAGAATTCAAAACATAAAAATGTACAGGACAGCTCCGTGAACTTTTGCTTTTCTGAGTGCTTCTGTTGGTGGAGGTCGGATAGAGAAAAACAAAAGCATAGGTGAAATGTTTCTCCTGGTAGGTGAAGTGTTTCTTCTTTTCAAAAGCAAAAGTAGCTTTTAACTTTTAAAAGTCAAAAGTACTACAGTTTGGAATTTTATTTTCTTCACCTGTAGCTTCACCCGTGATGCTACATATTTTCGTCTGTTTCTGAATGATAGCCAAAGACAAAGGAGATGTTGTCTGCCTGGGCCATTCTAACAGTAGTTGCATTATCTTCAACATCAGTATCGACATACATTTTATAGTGGTTGTCAGTTTCAAGCTTTTCCACCCAGCGCATGCATGCCATAGTTGAATCTATCTCTTTTCTGGTGAAAGATAGGAATAGGTCACTGCTGACTACGTCAGGATGATCGTATGCATTCAACTTCTCTGTTTGCCTTCTGACTCCATTCTGGAGGAGTGGATTTGAACTTCAGACGAAGTATACAGTCATTTTTTCTAATGTTTTTTACTGTGTTGATAATAATAGGTGGCAAACCCTTCAGATCATCATTTGTTTTGGTCCACAGATTATGGACAAAGCCATTTTCAACAAGCTAGAGCTTGTGTTCTTGGGGATGTTCACTCTGAACATTTACTAGGTATCTTCCAACATATGGTCCTGAGACAATGAAGAGAGTTGGAGGAACTAGGTCTTCTGAATTGTGCCTTCCTATCAGATTGTGGAATTCATGCCAATCTGATTCATTAAGTGCCATGATAGGGACTCTAGCACTTTCTGAGCTTTCAAGGAAGGAAATTTTTTCTTTTCTTACAGCACTCTGCTGTGTATGAAGCTCTTCACCCTGTGGTATACCATTCTCGTAAAGTTCTTCAGCTAATGCGAAAAGAGCTGGGAACATTAACCCACTGCTTCTTTCTTGAAAGGCAAATAAGAGATTATCCAGGATTGCCTTCTGGTGATAAGCTAGTCTCCTGCCAGTTCTGAACACAGGAGTATCAAAAGTTCTTAATTTGTAATTAAAAACGTTTATAACTCCACTTGGAGTTGGTCT
>BDJD01002389.1:61092-85635 GCA_002564525.1 Rosa multiflora | reverse complement strand
AGATGGTTCCATGGTTTCCTGGAACAGAGTTTCAACTTCTTTCGCTTTTTTCTCAGCGAAATACTCTTCATATTCTTGTTCGACCAACTGGTAGCTATGAAGCATTCTTTGTGATAGGTCTTCTTAGACTCTTCACAAAACATAGGGAGACCATTCTTTTCGTGACATAAGCAGTAGTCACAAACGAATGTACCAGGGTTCACCTGATAAGAAGACATGAAGGATTCTGTCTTGCTTTCTTCCCAGTTTTTGATTTTCAAAACATTCATTTGCCTGGATTCGAAGTACTCTACTTCAGAATCTATCTCAGACTCTTCTGATGAACTTTCTTCTTCTTCAGACCAGGTAGAGTAGACTGACCTGTCGTCATCTTCATCATCAGAATAGGCTATTTCGTAGCCCTTCATGTTTGCTACCTCTACTATTTGCTCGTATTCTTCAAAGAGAGCTTTAGTAGATCTTTTACCCTTTTCCGGGCATTCATTGGCATAGTGCCCTTCAGCTTTACACAACCAACATCTGCAAGCTTTCTTGCTAGGCTGTTTATGCTGATGAGTATTCTTCTTTTTCTTGAAGAATTTCTTTTTTGGATCTTCTTCCTGTTGCTTCTTGTAATTGGAACTTTTCTTGAATTTCCAATTCTTCTTCTGATTACTCTTTTTGAAATTTTTAGAGTAATATTTTTCTTTTTTCTTCTTTCTGTGGAATTTGGAGTCATGGCATCCCCAGTTTGTGGGCATATCCAGTATTCCATAACAGAAATTTTCAACTCGTTTGAGTTGCTTCCTGGCCATCTTAGCTCTAAGATTGGCTTTGCATTGCTCCTTCAGTAGTTGCCGGATTCTGTCGGCAATTCCTCCAACTGAATTTCTTTCAATTGGTTTCTCAGCTATGCTTTCTCTCACAGCTGTTCTCCATGGTTCAGGGAGGTTTCTGTGCAACAGATTAACTAGATCAGTATTCTCTAGTTCACCAATTGTACAGTAATATTCCTGAAATTCATTCAGGTATTCTTCGAAATATCTCATGTCACAGATTTTGAGTGCATAGATATTTGACTTTGCCGTTTCTTTGGCTTTTTCACTCAGATTTGAGAGATCTCCACAGAATTGATCGTACAGGGGTACTGCAAAATCATACGGAGACTTTGAATTTTTTATCTCTTCAAGCCAGTCTCTTCCTCTGGCAGTTTCTTTAAAAGATAGGTAGTACTTTTTTGCCACTCTAGTAAGAGTAGTTTCATAGTACACCTGCAAATCTGGTGCTTCAAATTTGCCAAGGGTGAGTGCAGACGCCATCATCAGGCTATCTACCCAGTGGTCAATGGTTTTTCTTTTGTCTAGACTCTTGTCTAGATTCAACCAGATGCCATAGTTCGTGATCGGAACTCTTGGCAAATTGTCCTCGGGGACGAATCTTTGAGAATTTCTTTCTCCTTTTTTACCCGTAGGGGCCTTCTGAACTGGGAGTTTTGTTTCCCTTGTTTCTTTTTTTATGAAAGTTCTGGAGCTTTCTCCATCTTCCATTTCAATATCTTGATAAGGAAAGACTTTTCTTGTCTTTCTGAATTTGAATTCTTTCATTTCCTCGATTAGTTTTTCTAATCTTTCAGGACTTTCACAATTCTCAGCTTCTTCATAAAGATCATAGAGCCTTTTAGCTCTGAGCATATGAACTGGTCTGAGTAGATCAGCTTCCAGATCCTCTTCTGATATCAGTTCTTCAATAGTGGGTTTTGTACCACTGACACCTGCTTCTCTGGTGCTGTAGTTTCTTCTCAAAAGACTGCTGTTTATCCTGATGTTCTCAGGACAGACATCACTTTTTCTGTGATTGTCGAAGTTGAGGCTGATTTCTCCAGTTCTTCTACTCTCGTAGATCTTCACTTTTGCTCTTTCCGGCTGCTTTTTTGGACAGGATAATTTCCATTCAAGGGGAAAAGTCACTTCATTTCAAGTAACTTTATGGATCTGCTGTGAATGGTTCTTCTGATTGGTGAGGAATCTAGTAGTAAGACTTGGGATATTTGTTATCCTTGTCTTGGGGGCTACTATAGTACTCATCAATTTATAGTATATTCTGTATACTATTGCAAGTTCTTGCATATCTTCTTTCATGGATATGCCATCTGTCTTGACTCTCAGTCTGAGACAGTGAGCTGCATCTTTCAAGCTGGTGGTGAAGTTGGGGAAGCAGTTGAAATACGCCACTTGGTCGCATAAGGATGCTTCGAGTGTTCCCAACAGACTAGCTTGGAAGTCTGTTAACCTGTTGTCCTGTAGAACACATAGGACTGAACAGTTTATACCTTCACGAGCAAGCAGATTTATGCCTACTTGGACTGCTCCAATATGCATAAATTGGTATTTTTTTGCTTGAGCTCTGGCAACTTCTGCTGGAGTGATCAGTAGAAGATCAGTTTCTCCACCTGCTGTTGCTAGGGTTGTAATCTCCAGTAGTTTAAAATAATGGCTGTCCATTAAATCAAACTTTCCTCTTTTGTAGATCTGCTTGAAAATCCAGCGTTTTTTGCTGTTCTTTGATTTTTCTACTAACACTCGTTTGTTTTTCTTCTTCCGTTTTTGGAAGTTCCTTGATATAATCCAGTTTGTTTTCCAATCTTTCCAATTGGTGGATTATAGCAGGTAATTTTTCTAGATGATTTTGACATCTAGATACTTCTTGTAACAGCTTCTGATATTTCTCATCAAAAGATTTTAATAGAGAATTTATCTTCTCTAATAACAATTCTGACATTGTCCCCATTAAGGAGGGGTTCTCCTTGAGCTATTTTACAAGCTCTGATACCAGTGATGTGCGGATCTAACCAATGCTCAAATGATCCAAAGGTTTTTGTTCCTCTTCAAAAACATATAAGAGATTATCAATCTCTTGTTCTATTTTATAGATTCTAGTCTGTAGTCTATAAATGATATCCCAATAGTTAGGTGACTCTCTATCAAGATTATCTCTATAGGCTTTCAGCTTTCTCAATTTTTCTCTTTCTTTTTGCAGTTCTTTGCTTGTAGATTTACAGATGGCAACTAATTCGAGTCTGTCAACGATCGAAATTCTGAATAGTAAAGTATACTGTTTACCTTCGGGATAGAGGATGAATATTTATCATGTTTCTAATTAAACAAATAAAAAATGGGCCCACCACGTTTCATCAAAATTATAAAAGAACAAAACATGCTATGCAAAAAGTATCAGAAGGGTACTAAAGGAAGATAAAAAGGAAGAATTGGGTGAGAGGGAAGGAAAGAGACAGAAGTCTGGGTGGAAAGGAACAAAAGTAGTTTATTGGGGTTTTTGGGAAGTATTTTATCAAAAACAGGGTGTATGAGCATTAACCCTTTTAAATATAAGATCATGGTATGTTAACAAATTTTTATTTATTTTTCAAACTAAATGAGGATGATAGGCTTAGTAGCATTACATAGCAATTTTTTTATACAAATGTGGATGTGGTCGCTCTTTTCATGGTCGGGCAATTGAGCAAGCAAGATTTGTCTCTTGAATTGGTTGGGCAGGTGGGCCCCATCACCTTGCCTTAGACATTTCAATATGTTGCATCTGATTTTTTTTACCCAAGTTGACTAAAAGGCAGCCCTTTTGGTATCCACTTTGCCTACTGCCGCATATGCTTCAATGACAAAGTCACATTTCAAATATAAGTAATAATTGTATACTCGTGCACAAAATGCAGCTATTGTAAGATCTTGAATTTGAGATATCTTAGAGAAGAAATGTATATTTCTCTTAAAAATGAGTATAATTGTCAGCTACCAAATGTGTTGGAGTACTATGTGTTAGCGTGAGTCATAGCTTAATATTAGAAATAGAATATATTGTAGTTAGCCTGTTATGAGAATTTTAAAGTATTTGAAGTCAGCTCCAGGAAGGGGAGTATTGTTTTCTAAACACAACAACATCCTTGAGGTTTGTGGCTTTACAGATGTAGATTGGGCTGGAAATATTACAGACAGAAGGTTGACATCAGGTTACTTTTCCTCAAATACCAAGTCAAATATAACGAGATTGAGAGAATGAATTTTTTGATATTTGATTCATCTCACAGTGGAGGTATATAAAGAGGATTACAGGAATACAATTGACTTACGTCTCTATTCTCTACCACACATAGAAAATGTAAGTACTAACTACAATATATTCTATTCCTAATGTTAAGCTATGACTCACGCTAACACTATGCAGAAAAATTTAATAAACCAGAGCCAGCCAGCTAAAAAACCATATGGTATAAAACTCCAAATACGCCATTATCCAAATAGTAAACTTTTTTCAATATGAAACAGTTATCCTGATTTGGTCAATACGCTGTTCTCAAAAGGTGTGGTTTTTGTACCACAATGGGTCACTGGCACTGGGAGCATTACCCCAGTTGCTCCTCCTAAATCTCCGAAGTGATGACAACTATTATTTAATGAAAGCAAGTGGGAAGAGCTTGAACAATGGAATGACGACTTTGGCTAGTGGAATGAATGATCAGCAAAACAGAGGAGGCAAAGCAAGGAAGAAAAAGAATGAAAAGAAAATATTAGTTGTGTAAAACTGTAAATGTCACACCTCAAAAGGGCTCAAACTAGACTCGAACTGTCTTTTTTCTGAGCATTCTTCGTATTCTCTTGTATAATCAAGGTTAAGTGTAGCTGTAAAAATAGATGGATATTGATTATTGTACAAGATCTATATGGTTATTCTAATATGATCTAAATTATAACTTTGGATGTAGTATTGTGAAAGTTGACCTGTAAATCTTCTTGCCTATTTATGATAGAATGACCAAAAGTTCAATCATCTAGCTAGTGAGCAGTAGTAGTAAAACTGGTAAGGTAAAAAGCAAGTGTGGACGTAATAATAATTGTGGTCTAAGCTGGCTGAGCTATTACTCCTGAGGCTAAGGTCGTCCTTTGGAAATTTTTTTTTTTTTGGTGGTGAAATAACAAACTTCATTAATAAAACCAACTAGTACAAACCCAAACATGGGGCACGCTTACAACAAGATAAGGGAAAAAGCAGAAGCAAACCCAACAAACAAAAAGCCCAAAGATGCTAAACCAGATAGGAATCCCCTCTAAGAGGGTAGAGCCCAAAGCCATCGTGTCGTGGCCGACACTAGCCAAACCACCGCGCGCGGAGGCCATCAATACTGCAACCATCTGGAGAAACCAGCAAAGCATATCTCCCCCAAAGACACGAGAGATCCCCACGAGCTCAGAGCCATATCCATTGAAGAGCTCATCTGCCACAGCTAGGCAACCATCAGGCAACAAGATGCCTGAGAACAACGTAACCAAAGAAAGCAGAAAAAGAAAGTGGGGGGCGGTATAGCCAGCGACGCAAGCGAAGACAGACCTAGAAGAACCTAGCAAAAAATCGCTTAAAACCATGGCTGGGCAGATATGAAACCTTCCAAAGGAAAGAAATTGAGACAGTGGAGGGTGTTTCTCTCTCTAGGACGGTCTTTGGAAATATTGATAGGGGAAACGACAAATGGTAAGCTAATTAGCAAGTGTAAATTGATATAAACTATTAAGAGCATCTGCCACCGTACCCTATAATTGATAGGCTATATAGCCATATATGGCTTATCACATGTTATCATTTTAGAGAATCTTTGATACCTCTTGCCACCATAAGCCATAATTGGTAAGGTATAATTGGAATAAAAGTGCTGTAAGTTGAATGAAGAGGGATAAAAGAGGAATAAAAGAAATAAACAATAAAATATTAAATGGATATGGCTTACCAGATTGAAGGCCATATATGGCTTGAACATTGGACATGTACTTACATAAGCATTTGCAAGCATAATTAGCTATAATGAGCCACGCTCATGGTAAAACCAGCGGTAACAACTACCGCCAACTGTGTGACCTACGGAAACACAGCCAAACAGGCTACCACCTAAGCCCTGGCTCACCCCCAGCTTACCACTGACGCGCCGTCACGCACCACTCCAAGTTAGCATCAGAAGCTCCAGAAGCTGGGAACTGAAGCACATCAGTCCCACATCGAAAACATGGAAGAGCTCAGCCTTTTCCCCACCTATAAAAGGTTCTCTCCTCTCTCCTCATTAATTACGCATTTACTACTTACCTACTGTTAGTTTGTCAACATAAATACTTTGACTAACTTAGGCATAGGAGAAGAGAAGACCACCCAACGCGGTCTCCCTCTCACGCCCTCTATATTTCACTTGACAGGTAGCGGAAGCTTTGAGAATATCGTAAGCAGAGGTCCACCTATCAGACCAGCGTTACCCGAGATTTAGCTACCGCTGGATTTCAGACATCAACAGGACCATACGGCAAATTTTTTTTTTTTGAGAATTGTGGAATGCCTTATCATGGGAGAGGGTAATAGGCTATATATAGCTTTATAGGGTACTGTGGCAGATGGTCTAAGAATTTGAACAGCTGAATATAGACTGTTAAATCATGATAATTATGATACTCATGAATTAGTTTTTTTACTGTGGTCACCAACTTTGAGTTCATGCTTAGCCAAGAACATATACTAAATGCGGTGAGAAAATAGAGACTACTGTTCTATGATTTCTTCGTCTAATCTCTACCGTGGATATGTAAAACTTTAATGACTATAATTTGTAGAATCATGGAAAATACCGAGCTGCACTTCAGTCCCTTCCCTTTGATTCTTCATGTAACTTGCTTGGCACTTGTGACCAATGTTTTCAAAGGCAAAGGTGGAAGCTGAGGTATTTTGTTAGTACATTGTGAGGTGTATGCCTCGAGGTATCCGCCTTTCCCACATATTTGTTTTGTGAACTTCAACTTTTTTATGTACTTCCATGCTTTGTCTATTCCATCTTTGAATAAAATATGGTTATACTAACAAATAAAAGGTTAACATTATAAACATAGATCCCACAACTTGGAGAACAAGATAGATCTTACAATCAAGTGAAACGATTAAGGGAGAGATTGATAACATTAAGAAAAAAAAATTAGATATAAACCCAATTTTCTAAAGAGATATTGGGAAAAACCCATACATATTTTCCTATCAATCTACACCCAATCTACGTAGGCAACCTTCCTTGTAAGTGTTGATGTATAATTAATATTTTTTTTGTGTTTTTCTATTAGAACCTCTAAATTTACTCACTTGACCTCCTATGTTAATATGCGTTCAACATATCATTCATTTTATTGTCACATAATCTTAATCATAGTTTTAATTCTTATTAAATAAATATAAATGCTTTCATGAGTATGTAGTGAAATTGGAAAATGAAAATAGATAAGGAAAATAATAAAGAATGCAATCTAATATTTGAAAAGTCTACATAAAATAAATACATTTTTTTTTTGTATAATTATAGTCCCTAATAGTCATTTTATAGTAAGTTATATATGTCATTTAATAAGTCATAATAGAGTGAGATCAAGTGAGCAGATTTAGAGATCCCAATAGAAACACTCTTTTCTATATGCCGGATATATCCTTGGACAATTTTTTTTTTTGAGAGGTTGGGCAACCTTCCTTGTAGAATGTTGATGTATAATTATAGCATATGACATTATGGCTTAAATCGTGCATGCTTTGATTTCAAATTTTCATTGAGGGTGTATATATATACAGATCCTATCCAGAGTGAGGCCTCACTCTGAAATTAACGTGTGAAGTTAGAGTTTAGGGTCACTTTTTAGTTTCATATCCAAGTCTCGACAGTTCAATTTTTGGGTACTAATGCATATATCATCTCTGCAAAGTTTAAGCCAAATTGATGATTTTTAAGGTATCTAACTCACTTAAACCAATGGACGAATTGAATCTGTCCACCCTGAACCGTACTAGCTTTAAGGCAGTTATCAATGCCCTAACAACCATTAATCTGGCTGAAATTATACACACACACACGGAGCTGTTCGAGAGCGGACGTCCGCAACCCAGAAAAAGTGCGGACATCGCTCCTCCGGCCTAGATTAAAAGTCGACAGCACGGCCCGACTTGCAGGACGGAGGCCAGGGGTCTGCGAAGCCAGTCTGCCGTTGGGTGGAGTCACCGGCGAGCGGTTTACAGCACTGTCCAGAACTTGCAGTTGCAAGTGAGGTCACTGCCCAGAAACCTGCAACCCCGACCTCCTCTGACCTAGATCGATGCCCAAAAGCCATCTGGGATGCCTCCAGCGTCCTTCCGGCAAGCCCCAGGCCTCCGTCGAGGCCTGAAAGCGGCTGCTACGTCGACGTCCTCACTTTAGCGATAATGTGGACGTCCTTCTGTGATCCGGCCGACCTCCTCTGACCTAGATCGATGCCCAAAAGCCATCTGGGATGCCTCCGGCGTCCTTCCGGCAAGCCCCAGGCCTCCGTCGAGGCCTGAAAGCGGCTGCTACGTCGACGTCCTCACTTTAGCAATAATGTGGACGTCCTTCTGTGATCCGGCCTATATATATATATATATGTATATATAGTCGACGTCCTCACTTTAGCGATAATGTGGACGTCCTTCTGTGATCCGGCCTATATATATATATAATAGTTATCCAGAGCGAGGCTTCGCTCTGAAATTAAAGTGCGAGGTTAGAGTTTAGGGTTACTTTTCGGTCTCATATACACATCTCAACCATTCAGTTTTTAGGTACTAATATATAGATCATCTCTGCAAAATTTCAGCCAAATTGATGATCTTTAAAGTATCTAACTCGCTTAAACCAATGGACGAACTTAATCTGTTCAACTTGAACCGTACTAGTTTTGAGGCAGTTATCAATGCCTTAACGACCATCAATTTGGCTGAAATTTTGCAGAGATGATCTATACATTAGTACCTAAAAATGGAACGGTCGAGATATGGATATGCGACCGAAAAGTGACCCTAAACTCTAAAAGCGCACTTTAATTTCAGAGTGAGGCCTCACTCTGGATAGAATATATATATATATATATATGTGTGTGTGTATGTGTGTGTGTGTGTGTGTGTGTGTGTGTATAACACCATGATTTCAAGCTATACATATACTAGTTCAGTTATATAGATCATAAGAAATAAGTTCAAATTTGTTGTTGTGAACTTGTGTATCACCTATCACCTATGCATTCGTGACCATATTCTCTTTCTAACTTTTGGCTTTTGAAAGTATGGTATTGTTGAGAGAAAATTGCACACAGTGAGCAAAAATGTCACCCAACATAATTTCACTTGTATTCATTTAGTGAATAGAGTTTTTATTATTTCGGGTTCGACCCATTCAAGACAGAATGTGTCTTTTAATTACAATCCCTTGCTACAGGGAAACACCCTTTGATTCCATTTATGAAGAAACCATTTGTAGGGATGTGTGTGTTTGTTTGTTTTTACGGCTGCACCCAGATATTTGAATGGGTTGCCTACGTACCCTTGGAAAGGGATCAAGCCACTCGTAGTTCAAGAATTCCAATGGGTGAATGACGCATTGGAAGGTATTGCTTTTTAGAATAGGAATAGTATTTGGACGAATTTGGTGTAAGTGAACCAGAGATTCGATTTGTTTGGAAAGGCTGTGACGTTTCCTGGTGTTTGGCAAAATTTGACTGATGAGGTCAGGGATTCGGATTGGATGAACCAGGGAGTCAGAGATTTTGTTTGGACTTGTGGTTGCATCTAATGGGTCGCTAGATTGCCTACATACCCTTGAAAAGGGATCAAACCGTTGTAGTTCATAAGTTTGTATTTCTGGTGTTGGCAGAATTTGACTGGAGTCAATGATTCCATTTAGGACTGGTGGAGTCAGGGATTCTGTTTGGACTTGTGGTTGCATCTAGTGGGTGTTGCTAGATTGCCTACGTACCCATTGTGGGATCAAACCGACCGTAGTTCATAAGTTTGTATTTCTGGTGTTGGCAGAATTTGACTGGAGTCAATGATTCAATTTAGGACTGACTGAATTTTGACTGGTGGAGTCAGGGATTCTGCTTGGACTTGTGGTTGCATCTAGTGGGTGTTGCAAGATTGCCTACGTACCCATTGTGGGATCAAACCGACCGTAGTTCATAAGGAATTTGTATTTCTGGTTTTGCACGTACTTTTGTGTTCAGCGGATGTATATATATTATTTTGAATCCGTCAAATGTATTCCTTTTGGACACCCAATTTGTTAGAGTGTCCTTTGACTTGATCTGGGGACCCGATGTACCGAGCTTTACAGTGGGCCCAAGATTTGAAAATGGGCTTTATGCTGCCTCTGCTCTTGTCAACGAACAAATTAATCGGGCTCGAGCTTCAAAGTAAGTGGGCTCAAGTAAATAAGTGATTTGGACACCCATTGCGAAGAGTTGAGCTTTACGTCAAGTCATTGCTTGACATTTTGACGAGTCGGGTTTGGAGCTCAAGATTTGAAGTGAAACTCTGTAAACTGGGCTTGCTTCTGTTTCTTTTGTAGGAGGCCCAATAAACTGAATTTGAAGTCTTCAGACTTTTCCACATGCTATTCTTCAAGTTAAATTAATCAATGAAAAATTATGATCCATTAATTAATTAGCCTCATTGCGTCAGTGCTTGAATTCATGTGATTGATCAAACTCACCACCTACTGAGTTCTTGTCTTTTGTAACATTAATCAAATATCAAGCAATCATGGTTTGCTTCGGAGGCTTTTGTTTGGGCAAGGAGGAAAGCACGTGCTTATGGGCACCAAAAATCTTGGTGACCCGCTTCTCAGTTTTGCATATGTTGCTGCACCATTCTTTTTGTTACATTGCATTTATATAATTTGATTTCTCCTTCCATGAAAGCGTAAAGGCTATGAGTAATTGAAGTAACACAGCAGCGTCATTAAGGAGGGAGCTCGTAGCATTGAAACCCAGTTGTTCAAGAACAACTATTCTTATTCCAACGCATTAAACATCATGGCACCAAAGAACAATAACAACGCCATTTTTAAGAGGCTTTAAACATTAAAAATTGGCTGTTCATGAACAACCATTTTGTTTTAATGCAATGAATTTTGGGGCATTCAAGACCCTTTAAAGAACTCTAATAGTTGTGGTCATTCATGAACGGCCTATTAGAGTTTTTGGAGCATCCATATTAACAACAGTGTACCATCTCTAAGAAGCTTTAAACATCGAAACGTAGTTGTAAACAACCTTTTTTTTTTGTTCCAATGCTTTAAGCCTGAGAGCATTTAAAGGCAGCAGCAGCGGTATCGACGTCATTTTGAAGGGTTTATAAGGACTCCAATAGTTGTGGTCGTTCATGAACAGCCTATTAGAGCTTTGAGCTTTGAGGCGGCACAAGACACGCGGTGGAGCCATTTGGATTAGTTGGAGAAATTTGAAGTGCAGAAGAGGCGTACTTCTTTCTCTGTCAAGAACATCATCTGGAAAATTAATGTAAGAACATTAACCACAGATGCAACTGTATACCTACAGCTCTTTAATGTAAGAACTTTATTTCCTTCTCTCTTGACCGACTCATGCTTGATCTGTTTTGATTGCTTGGGAGTTCAAATACTTATCGATAAGATCACAAGTCCAAGAATAGTCAAAGCCAACCCCCCATATTTGTTGGCTTACTGTTTCTGCTCCTCAAGAGATAAACACAAAGCCAATTAACCAATCACCATCCAAGAGGTGCAATTTAGTTTGGCCTCATTATCCGTATTAATCTCTTTTGCTTTGAACTCTTTGATCAGACAATTAAATGGAATTATCTTGCTGATCTGGTGGCCAAAATATATATGTATATTGTTGCTTTGGACTCCAATTTTTATTGAAAGACCACGACCACCTATCTGTGAGAGTTCATCGAATTGGACGTTTGAAATATTTTTTTGGTCTCAACAGGTATCTACTCATAAGGTATGTTATTTTTGATATTTAGTTTTTCAATTCTTTTATTTTCTTTAAACTTTTCCTTTTGCATATTGACATATTAATTTGATGATTGTTCATTCTCAATTGTTACCTAATAGATAGGAATATGCATATAGGGATAAGTTAGATATTTTCAACATAAGAAATATGGTCAACTTGCAATGATAGAATACCTAAGAAAGAGGTTGATGTGAAAAATGATTCGAATAAGTGGGTTGAAATGAAAATTCATAGAATTAAGGTTAAATAAACACAAGCTTATAAGTACCAATACAATATAACTTATAAGCATCGCACAAAGAGCACCCAAATAAAAATCAACAACCTCAGTAAGTTCACATAACATAATACACCCAACATAACCGTTTATCAAAACCAAACTCCCACATTCCATGTTAACAGCAGCAAGGCAGTGGACATAATGAAAATAAAACAGCTAGCAAAGTAGAGAAGTCACTCACAATAAGGCAAGGTAAACAAAGACAGTAAACAACCCAAAGCAAAATCCTCAACTTCAGAAAATTTCCCCCCTTTTGTCTTTCTACAAATTTGCTCACATGCAGAAACCAAACTCTCAAATGTTCACCTTTGCTACTGAAAATCAATCTAAACCCTCAAGCTTCTCTCTCTCTCTCTCTTGCTCTGGTTCTTCTTTCTCTGTTTTTTTTCTTCCTCTGGACTTCTACTTCCTTCCCTCTATCTCCTTTCCTCTCGTGTCCTTTTTCTTTCTGCTTCTCCTCTATACGTTGTCTTCTCCTTCTATTTTTTTTTTCTTTCTTTTTTTACATCTTTCCTTCTCTTCTTCTCTTTCCTTCCCGTCTCCTCCTCTCTTCCTTTCTTCAGAAACCCCACCCACCACCCCATCAAACAAACCCCACCAAATCCCTTCTTATCTCTTAACAAAAACATAAATAAATAAAAAGTAATAATAGATAAAAAAAATATCTAATATATATATATATATATATATATATATAACAGAAAATTATGACCTCGATTCCAAAGGCCTGGCCAACTTGAGCAACAGCATAAGGCAGCTTGTGCCCATTGTCAAAGTAAATGTCCATAAAATTCACAAATATGCCTTGTGCAGTTTCTGGGCGAAAGAAACTGCAAGTATGATATAATATATAAATATTTGAAGGAAAAAGAAACAGCTAGCTCTAAACTTCTTTAATGGTTCAAATGCTCACGCAGTGCTCGAACCAGATGGACCAATTGATGTTTGAAACATCAAATTGAAAGGATAAGGATTTGAGAGAGGATGGTTATTTGTTTCAGGGGCATATTCCTCCCTCCATGATTTAGCGGCAATGCCCATTGATTAAGGCTTGTCAGACGATGGAGTCCTCTTCTGTCTATGCTCCTCTCGTACACTTCCAAGAAAGGCTTGGTTTTCATTTCCCCTCCATCTTTTCGACTCACTATACACAAATCACAAAGTAGATGCAGAAATCAATGAAGTAAAATTTGATTACTAAAACAAACCCAGTATAAGCATATGCAGAACTCTAAATCAGAAATTCAGTACTCACAAACCCTAAATCCAAGAGAAAGATGAACAATCTAAAGGAACCGAAACCTGGGTATAAACACAAACACTTGTGTATCAATGAGCAAAAACTCAAGAAACCAAATAGAAGAACCCTGCAATTAGAGAATTACTTGTAAGAGCAAGAGGTGCAGAAGAACCCTGCAACGCGGAGTGAAGAGGTTAAGGACATCGAAGCACAGTGAAGAGGCTAAAGAGAGGTTTCACGAGAGAGAGAGAGAGAGGTTTCGTGGAGGGGAGGGAGGTGGAGAGAGAGGAGGAGGGGGGTTTCACGATTGAGAGAGCTTGAGAGAGTTTACCTTGTAGAATAAATTCAAGCAAGCTTCCTCAAAATTTGGCATCCAGTTTTCAATCACACAACGGAAATCTGAAGCACCGTTGTATCAAGTAACCCAAATTTCAGATTTCAAGAGGCAACCAAGACTCGAGAGTGGAGGGAAATCTGCCGCTAAATTTTTAGTACTCAGACAACAGATAATACATAATTGTGTTGTGCAATGTAGTTCTGAAAAAAAAATTATCGTTTTGTTGACATTCACACAACAAAACATCATTAATACCGTTGTATAATAGAGTTTACTTAAACACACAACAGACGATTTCTGTTATGTTGTGTGATTAACTTTTTGTAGTAGTGAACAATCAAATACAGATGAAATCGTGAAGAGAAGATGCTAAGTTGAGGATCCGAACTTGAGTAGTGAGACCAAGCATCTGCACCTACGCCGTTAAGGGTTAGTCGAAGGCTTCGACTGGGCTTGAAAGAAATATAGCTTACAGTTCACAATCTCCTTCAAAAAATGAAAAAAAAAACAAAGAACAACAATCATATACAGATGAAATCGAGAAGAGATGATGCTAAGTTGAGGATCCAAACCTGAGTAGTAAGACCAAGCACGGGCATCGGTACTGTTTAGGGTTAATAGAATGTTTTATTTTTCTTTCAAACACGATGCTGCTAGGGCTGGGTGGGAAGCATAATTAAACTAAAATTTTTTAAAAGTCACTCACACAACAGAAACCTAACAAACTGTTGTAAGAGTGCACTATATAAAATCAAAATGCCAAAACATGAAGGGAAATATGCCGCCTACAACATTTTGGCTCGAAATATTGCAGCCTATGTTCCCACTTCACACAACAGAAAAGTATAACTTCTGTTGTCTAATTTCTATAACTTGCAGTAGGTTTACCTTGTAGAAGAAATTCAAGCAAGCTTCCTCAAAATTTGGCATCCAGTTTTCAATCACACAACGGAAATCTGAAGCACCGTTGTATCAAGTAACCCAAATTTCAGATTTCAAGAGGCAACCAAGACTCGAGAGTGGAGGGAAATCTGCCGCTAAATTTTTAGTACTCAGACAACAGATAATACATAATTGTGTTGTGCAATGTAGTTCTGAAAAAAAAAATTATCGTTTTGTTGACATTCACACAACAAAACATCATTAATACCGTTGTATAATAGAGTTTACTTAAACACACAACAGACGATTTCTGTTATGTTGTGTGATTAACTTTTTGTAGTAGTGAACAATCAAATACAGATGAAATCGTGAAGAGAAGATGCTAAGTTGAGGATCCGAACTTGAGTAGTGAGACCAAGCATCTGCACCTACGCCGTTAAGGGTTAGTCGAAGGCTTCGACTGGGCTTGAAAGAAATATAGCTTACAGTTCACAATCTCCTTCAAAAAATGAAAAAAAAAACAAAGAACAACAATCATATACAGATGAAATCGAGAAGAGATGATGCTAAGTTGAGGATCCAAACCTGAGTAGTAAGACCAAGCACGGGCATCGGTACTGTTTAGGGTTAATAGAATGTTTTATTTTTCTTTCAAACACGATGCTGCTAGGGCTGGGTGGGAAGCATAATTAAACTAAAATTTTTTAAAAGTCGCTCACACAACAGAAACCTAACAAACTGTTGTAAGAGTGCACTATATAAAATCAAAATGCCAAAACATGAAGGAAAAAATGCCTCCTACAACATTTTGGCTCGAAATATTGCAGCCTATGTTCCCACTTCACACAACAGAAAAGTATAACTTCTGTTGTCTAATTTCTATAACTTGTAGTAGGTTTACCTTGTAGAATAAATTCAAGCAAGCTTCCTCAAAATTTGGCATCCAGTTTTCAATCACACAACGGAAATCTGAAGCACCGTTGTATCAAGTAACCCAAATTTCAGATTTCAAGAGGCAACCAAGACTCGAGAGTGGAGGGAAATCTGCCGCTAAATTTTTAGTACTCAGACAACAGATAATACATAATTGTGTTGTGCAATGTAGTTCTGAAAAAAAAATTATCGTTTTGTTGACATTCACACAACAAAACATCATTAATACCGTTGTATAATAGAGTTTACTTAAACACACAACAGACGATTTCTGTTATGTTGTGTGATTAGTGTTGTGTGTTCAAGCAAGCTTCCTCAAAATTTGGCATCCAGTTTTCAATCACACAACGGAAATCTGAAGCACCGTTGTATCAAGTAACCCAAATTTCAGATTTCAAGAGGCAACCAAGACTCGAGAGTGGAGGGAAATCTGCCGCTAAATTTTTAGTACTCAGACAACAGATAATACATAATTGTGTTGTGCAATGTAGTTCTGAAAAAAAAATTATCGTTTTGTTGACATTCACACAACAAAACATCATTAATACCGTTGTATAATAGAGTTTACTTAAACACACAACAGACGATTTATGTTATGTTGTGTGATTAGTGTTGTGTCATTAACTTTTTGTAGTAGTGAACAATCAAATACAGATGAAATCGTGAAGAGAAGATGCTAAGTTGAGGATCCGAACTTGAGTAGTGAGACCAAGCATCTGCACCTACGCCGTTAAGGGTTAGTCGAAGGCTTCGACTGGGCTTGAAAGAAATATAGCTTACAGTTCACAATCTCCTTCAAAAAATGAAAAAAAAAACAAAGAACAACAATCATATACAGATGAAATCGAGAAGAGATGATGCTAAGTTGAGGATCCAAACCTGAGTAGTAAGACCAAGCACGGGCATCGGTACTGTTTAGGGTTAATAGAATGTTTTATTTTTCTTTCAAACACGATGCTGCTAGGGCTGGGTGGGAAGCATAATTAAACTAAAATTTTTTAAAAGTCGCTCACACAATAGAAACCTAACAAACTATTGTAAGAGTGCACTATATAAAATCAAAATGCCAAAACATGAAGGGAAATATGCCGCCTACAACATTTTGGCTCGAAATATTGCAGCCTATGTTCCCACTTCACACAACAGAAAAGTATAACTTCTGTTGTCTAATTTCTATAACTTGTAGTAGGTTTACCTTGTAGAATAAATTCAAGCAAGCTTCCTCAAAATTTGGCATCCAGTTTTCAATCACACAACGGAAATCTGAAGCACCGTTGTATCAAGTAACCCAAATTTCAGATTTCAAGAGGCAACCAAGACTCGAGAGTGGAGGGAAATCTGCCGCTAAATTTTTAGTACTCAGACAACAGATAATACATAATTGTGTTGTGCAATGTAGTTCTGAAAAAAAAAATTATCGTTTTGTTGACATTCACACAACAAAACATCATTAATACCGTTGTATAATAGAGTTTACTTAAACACACAACAGACGATTTCTGTTATGTTGTGTGATTAGTGTTATGTGATTAACTTTTTGTAGTAGTGAACAATCAAATACAGATGAAATCGTGAAGAGAAGATGCTAAGTTGAGGATCTGAACCTGAGTAGTGAGACCAGGCATCTGCACCTACGCCGTTAAGGGTTAGTCGAAGGCTTCGACTGGGCTTGAAAGAAATATAGCTTACAGTTCACAATCTCCTTCAAAAAATGAAAAAAAAACAAAGAACAACAATCATATACAGATGAAATCGAGAAGAGATGATGCTAAGTTGAGGATCCGAACCTGAGTAGTAAGACCAAGCACAGGCATCGGTACTGTTTAGGGTTAGTGGTCGAAGGCTTCGGTTGGGCTCGAAGGAGAGAGTGAGAGAACAGATCGAATGCGGCCACACAATTGAGAAAGGTTAGTGTCTTAACCTCTTTAGGGTTTCTGCCAGATCAAATCACGCCAAGTCTAGGTAAGCTTGGTTTAGGGCCGATCAGAAATTGACAGGTATTAAAAATAATAAAAAATATAATTAATATAAATTCAGGTCACTCGGGCGATAATCCGCCACCTAGGGTTTGAGTGGTTTTTACAAATATCAACTCAAATACCTCACCTAGGCGGTAATCCGCCACCTCAGGTTTGAGAAGTTTTAAATAATATAATCAACTCTTACGGCTCTGATACCAGAAACCGAGCGGAAGTGGAAAATAACATAAAGTTATAGAAAGCATAAAAAAAAACTGATAGCATAAAATAACTGATAATTAAATTGATTTTTAATTGAAATTTAAGTTACAAAACTAAATTATAAAACATAAAAACTTACTAATTCAAAACCAAGTATGCATGAAGGTTTTGATAGTGATTACAGTGGAGGAAGGAAAGAGAAAGGCAGAGACTACTCAACACATGAGTTGCTCTGCTAAAACTAGAGAGGAAAATGAAAGATGGAACTTCTGAAAATGAACTTGGTTTAACTGAAGGAGGGATGCTCCTTATATAGGTCTTGATGCCCGGACATTACGGGAGGGGAAACCGCTTTTACTAGCAGGGAATATGCTTTTACTGGAAAATGTCAAAAACAGGAAGCATCACGATTAGCTATGTTTTTGCCTCGTGAATGAACAGTAAAAAGTTATTATTTATGAATAGTGAACTGTCTTGGTAGTGGGTCTTGACTGTTTTACTCGAAGTCTTCATATGGGTCTTGGCTATCTTGGAAATTAGCCCATTTGACTGGCTTACCGGGAGTGTCGGGATGACTGCGAGATGAGGATGATGATCGAGAAGAAATTTCTTCTTCTTCATCAGATTCATTTTCATCATTACTGAGAGTGGCTGCTTGTGCTAAGAGCTTTTTTGCTAACTCTTTCAATTCTTCTGACTTGGAGGATGTATCTGATTTTGCTTTCCCCTTTGACTTGGAAGAAGAAGGTGACTTGAGGGATTTAGGTTGTGACTGGGAAGTAGATGCCGTTTGGGGTGGCATTGGAGTGACTGGAGCTCTTGACTGAGTAGGTTGTGATGGAATAACTGGAAATTCTTCATTAAATTGGGAGATAATTCTTTCAGTTTTGAATTTATCCCAAAATTTGACTAGGAAATGACTTGAGACTACATGTTCTTTGACTTCGTAATGCCATTTGAAGATCCAGGGGAGCTTGTATTTGGCCATAAAATGTCGTGTGACTGAAAAATTTAGATCATAATTTGTGAAATTCATGACAGTTGAGAAACAGGTGACTGCATTTTTAATTTCTTGTGGAAGGATGTCAAATGGGCATCCATGAGCCCTCCACCATCCAAGGAACCACATTGGGAATTGTCGATTGAATACTTTATCAAAATTTAAGAACCAGGAATGACTGAAACCATCTGTTTGGTGAACAAAGATTGCATTCCAGGCTTCTTCATAATCATAATAATTAAAAGATAGGTCTCCACATTTGTGATAGGTGAATAGAGGATCACCCTATTGGGAAAGAGAAATGATACGGACTATATATAGAGAATGATATAGGATCTTAGTTGGATCCTTTGTGTCATGAATATGCTTAATGGTGACTGATTTGGTGTCAAAAAGAATATCTCTATAAAATTTTAATGACTTGGTAGGGTGACTAGGTAGAAAGTGAAAACTAGGAGGGTGATAAGTTTTGACTAAGGACATTGGATTTTTGAGATGACTCATGGTAGGTTCAACGTAGAAAAGATGGTGACTAGTTCTCAGGTAATATATATATATATATATATATATATATATATATATATATATATATATATAAGAGATCCATAATTCTAGCAATAATGATGAGTAGAAGGAAAACTGCTAGAATAATGGGACTAATAACAAATCTATAGTTAAGGTATTTAAAGAGGACGTTAATTTTGCTTGTTGACTAATATTTACTAGATTTAAATAGTGGCAATATGTGTAATTTTTAGAAAAAAGAAAGGTAATATTTCATCATAGTTGGTAATAATTGGGTGTAGATTATAGTTGGAAAAACCCTAGTTGCGCAAAGCGAGACTAGAGAGGTTCATAGGCCAAATCCCGTGCCTTTTCCGCTCGTCCGGGGGCATCTGATGTCGGCACTGGCGCTTGCCACGCTAATGTAGTGTCGTTGGAGGACGGGAATGGTTTGTTAAGTGCCCTTTTGGCTTTGGGGACTGTAGATTCGGAAGCTTGACGGTGGTGGCCGACATAGTTTGGATCAGCTTCTTCTGTGGCATGAAGGTCGTTGGTATCGTTTTGAGGGAAGGCGTTGGCGGCGGATTGGTTTCGAACTTGGTTCCAGATCTGATCTGGGCTGTGACGACGGGCTGGTGATGTTGTGAGGAATTGCAAAGGTGATAGGTGCAGGGGGATCCAAATTCGGCTGGGTTTGGTCTAACTTGTATGGTATGCTCTTGTCGATGTCTGGTGGCGTCATGGTGGTGGCAGCTTCCTTCAGGTGGGGGGACGGCAGCATGCTCGTGATGGCGACAGGACTGTCCCGTGTCGGCGCGAGGGTTCTACACAGAGAGGAAGACTAGGCTGGGCTGGGCCTATCTTGTTTGGGCTTTGGATGCTGTTGGTCCTATGGGCCTTTACGGTTGATTTTGTTTCTTGTTTGCAATAAGTCCTTTTTTAGGAGGTAGTGGGCTCTGGCCCAGTCTAGGCATTTCGTTATGTTAATTTTTTTCTAGTACGTGGTTGGTTAGGTGACAAACCTCGGTCATTTTTAGCTCGATCGGGTTTGTCTTGTCTATGTTAGTGGAAGCTCCTATAGGAGCCTTTGTAGAAGTACTTGGTTTCAATGGTGTGCTCGACATTTGGAGTCAAGTAGAATAGATTGCCTACGAGGTGAGGTGTTTTTATTAGCATAGACTACTCTGAGCTATCAGTGTCAAAATAGAGTAGTCTTTTTGTACTATTCTTTACCCATGAACCATGACCATATTATGTGCTCTTTATCTCAAAGAAAAAAAAAATTCGGTGTAGATTGAAAAAAAAATAATAGGTGGGTTTTTCCATTATATTTTCTAGAAATTGGGTTTATTATGAATTTCCCCTAACATTAAATTGTTATTGAATACGTACGTGTATTGTTGCTATAGTTGTGAATCTAAAAAGATTCAGATGAATTATGCATCTAGACGTGTATTTTTAGATTCAAATGAATTATGCATCTAGACGTGTTTTATGCTTGGAAGCCATATATATGAAAACTAACTTCGGTATGATTCTTGCAGGTTGATAATTTATTGTGAAAGTGCTTTACTAGAGTTCTGTCAGCAACCCAACAGAAATGAGATAAATAAATTTTGTGAGGTGGAAGCTCAGCTAAAAGTGGAGGTACCTTCTTCTTCGCCATGACAATAAATTCGTCAACTGTGATTTTCAACTAAGACCCAAATTATATTATATATATACTAATTGAAGGTTCGTCTACTGTAGCTTAGAAACAGTAACGGCTTAGAGCATCTTCAACAATATAAGTTACTTTTTAGTTAAATTTAGTTAAAGTTGTGAAATATAGCTATTAATTTAATAATGTTGCTGCAGCAGTAGTAGTTATTTGGTGATAAACTATGTTTTCTCCGATCGTAAACTGACATGTCGACAAAATATGAAAGAGAAATATAACTTTTGCTTTAGCTATTCCTGATTGTGTATCTAAACATAACTAGCTGTTCAAGTAAATCCAGAATATGTGTCTGGCCCAAACTCTAGGTTACTTGACCTAGTTGTAACAGGGTTTAGAATTAGAGATATTCTCGGAGATATTCAAAGATATCCGATTAATTGTACAATTATCTTTCTTTGTACAACTCTGTATACTAGGTTACTTGACCTAGTTGTAACAGGGTTTAGAATTAGAGATATTCTCGGAGATATTCAAAGATATCCGATTAATTGTACGATTATCTTTCTTTGTACAACTCTGTATCTATGTCTTGTATCCTCTATATAAAGAGGCCCATATTACCAATGAAAGCACGACTCAATTCTCTCCCAATTTTGATTTTCCTAAAACACGTTATCAGCACGACGTCCTAATCCTAAAACAATCCAAAAAAAAAAGGGAGGAGGCAGCCCAAGCAGAAGCTCAGAAGCCTTCAAGCCCAACTCTAAAAGCCCAAATGCCTTCAAGCCCAGAAGCCCACAGTCAACTCGGCCCACTAACCCACAGCCACTGCCACTGCCAGGTCAGCACAGGGACCCACTGCCAAGTCAGCAACCGGACCCCACTTCCACGTCAGCAACCGGACCTCACTGCCACGTCAACACCGGTTAACCTTTTCCTGTCAACTTTTCGGTGACTTTCCTGGCACTTTTCAGGTCAGATTTTCCGGCGACCTATTTCTAGGTATTTTTTACTAAAAGTTTCCATTTTTTGAAGTTTTTATTTCTGTTCTCTTTTTTTCTCGGGGACTTGCAAACTTCCTTCTTCTACCCCCCTTTCTTCATCATAGGGGAGACCTAATTAAGCCGAACTTTGGGGGTTTGTGCTCACTCCAGGCTTGAAGCTTGTAGAGTCCTCTTTCAGGATGAGTAACCTGAACAAATTGGACTTTGCTCCATTGGGAACAACTGGCTCTGGCCAGCATCTCAAGGCCGATGGAATCCTAGCTATGATTCTCAAGCCTAGCCAGGACATGCTAACTATTGAGCAAGCTCAAGCTTTGGAAGCAAATAGAGCAACCTTATAGGCAAATAAGGCGAAAGCCATCATCCTAATGACTCGTCATTAGGATGATTCTGACAGGACCCTCCCCGAGTTTCATCCTGAAACCCGAAGAGGCCCTGCGGGGCCCATCTTAGAAGGAATTCTACCAAGAATTTGGCAGAACTTCCCCCGAAAGTGGACTACCCACAACCTGTAAAACGCACAAACCACTTCAAGCAAACCAACCATATACTCCTGGAGCCACCTTGCACCCAATTTACCATCAACTCAACTTTCACAAAACACAAAACTCAATTTAACAATACTAATCCCAAAGGTTATCAGACCAATACTAATACACAAGGATATATAAAAAGAAGAGGAAAGGATCAGGAGATCCTACAATGCGAAAGTAGTGACAACTATGCCTCAAATGTCATGTACTCCCGACCTCCACTAATTTGCCTGCAAACTGGGCATTTGAAACCGAAGTTCCTAGGGGAAAGTAATTTAAAACACGTTAGAGTGAGTAGACAAAAATAAATAAGTAAGATAATTCAAATGAAAGTAAAGCTTTAATACTTTCCCACATGTTCATTGTTTTATAAAAACCTTGATGCATGCAACGTGGATAAAACATGTTTCCCGCAACACGAAAATTCGTGAAAACATTCAAGCCCCACTGGTAAAAAGAAATCGAGCTAGCCCCGCTAGCTGAAGGTATCAATCAAATATGGGGGAGAAGTTCTCACCATACAAATAAGGGAGCCTCCCAGGCTCGGGTCGGAGTGTCCCAGACTCTGGAGCATCCCATGCTCTGCTCTACTCACCCACGAACACATAGTAAGCAGGGAGGAGTACTAATAAGCTAGCTAGCAATAAATATGACGACCCAGGTATGGTGGGTTAAAATCATACGAAAATCGAAAATCAGTAAGGCTTCCCCAATAACTCACGAGAAAAGACATATTCCAACGACGTGGCCCCGCACGCCAAAATAATCTCGAATTCATAAACCAATAGGCGAGAAATGATCGATAAATATAATTCCATCGAAAATCCCATTTTCGAAAAATATTCCAGAAATCTCAATATCGACGAATAGAAATGTATTATAAATTTCCGGAAATCACCTCGGAAAATAATTCGTCAAAAAAAATCACTTAAATCATGATTTCAAATAAAAGCCATATATCGGAGATACTTATCGAAGGCTCAAAATTCCATTTCCGAATCATAATTGAAAATAAATCATAAATCCAAATCCGAGCATAATAGATTCTTAACCGAAATTCATATGGAAAAACAATGTCCAAATTATAATCCAAAGTAAAATATTATACTCGATAAATAAAACGATAATTAAATAAATCAATGATTTCAAAATAAATGCATGCATCATTATTTAAAATAAAAGTCCACTCACAGTACTATTTAGGCGATCACGCGTATGAGTTCCTTCGTTGAGCAATAGCTCGGTACGTCGCCTTGTACATAAATATATTCGTGAATAACTATTCGGCAATTAAATACGATTCTAATATCTTATCCCCCTAAATCAAACTTCCAATTTCTTTTCGAATTTAATCCAACTTCACCCCTAATACCAAGTCATTAGTTTAAAGGTTCTACAGCAGAACCGAGAGAAATCTGACGGTCGGATTCTCGTAATTCAATGATCGACATCCTAAACTTCGGAATTACACGATCGATACAAAACTCCTTCAATTTCCACTAAACTTCACATACAAGCTCCACAACATTTATAGGATTTAATTGGGCTAAAATAGGAATTAACAACCTACCCTACTCGCCTCCACGCACCACCAACAGTGGCAAGCCACCACCTCCGATGGCCACCAAATTTTGACAGTAGCAACATCACAACAGACCCAACAAGTTTATCAACTACAGCACATTCCAATTTTACCTTTAAGTGCTCGAAATTGGCTGGTGAAGAAAACCCAGAAAATCTAAGAACCCTAGGATCGGGTTTTGATCAATTCTCCCTCTACACTGCAAATCGTGGCTCAAGGCTAGGGGGAAAATATCCTTGGTGAAAACCGCACTTTCGACTCAAGTTTGGTGGCCGGAGACGGTCGGAATCTCTGAAAATCGACGAAACCTCCAAATTGCTACAGTGAGCTTCACGGCTCAAATCCGAGCTCCTCCAGCCGAGTCATCGAAAAACACCACCGCAGGTGTGACAAGGAGGAGGAGGCGAGCTTGCCGGTGCCCGGATTCCGTCGTGAGGTAGCCGGAGGAGGAAGAAGTCGGTGGAGGAAAAATCGGGCAGAAGAGGAGGAAAGGATCGGGGAGAGGAGAGTTTTCGGAAACTTACCACAGTAGTTTCCACCTTTTATAGAAACTTACTATGAA
>BDJD01002389.1:33728-61056 GCA_002564525.1 Rosa multiflora | reverse complement strand
CTCGGAAGCACTTCGCATTAAATCCTTAATGGAATTCTGTGGTAAAGAGATCACAGATGCGATGTTGATTGAGAAGACTCTTTTTACCTTCCCCGTCTCTGCATTGATGGTTGCTAAGAACTATCGAATCTATGTTACTGTAGGACGGATCACAAGGTTTCATGAGCTCATGGAGCTATGAATGTCGCCGAAAAGCATGACAACATCCTTGTGAAGAACTATAATTCAAGATCCGTGGGAGCAGGGCATATTCCGGAATCCAAGTATAGTCGCGCCCCTAAGAGAGGGCACTAAGAGCGAAACACTAATCTTAGGGATACTTCTGGACGTTCTGGTTCATATAATCGCTCTACTTGGGAATGTAACCGCCAAAATAGGCGAACACGGAACCGAAGAGGTCAAAGTGGAAAGAGAGAGGGGGACCTCTGGCTATGTTGGCGACGCCACCAACACTAAGAGCCATCTAAATGACGCTTTCAAAGCGCCTCAATCAATGGAGTCTGAGCAAAGAGATGTATGTTCTCAATGTGGAATATCCGGTCATTGGGCACACATTTGTAGAGCTCGTGAAGAAATTGTCACCACCTACAAAGCATATTGTGAAGCAAGAGAAGCTCACTATGTGGAACAAGAAGATCAAGAAGATGATCTAGAGTGAAGGGTTGAAGACTACAAACCTGGTTAGGATCAATAGATCGCCAATTCTGTTTAAGTCTTTATTTTTCCAAGAGATGTAATAAGCAATTGCCATATACTTTGTAGTAAATGGTTTAGTTTTTCTTCACATAGCCTCATCCAAAATGAGTATGATGTCTACGAAAGTTTTGACATAAGTGGTACTTAAGCGAGCTTTGCTCCACTGACATCTCTCCACTCACTTGGTCATATTTATTTGGAGTTACCGAAAGAAGTCAAACGACTACCTTTGTTTTGCATTAGCTAGCCTTTGGATTAGATTCTCCTAATGATTAAGAGACAATGATGTACTCCGTTGGCTTATGAATAAAATTTTGAGTTCTTTTCATTATGACTCCATTTTGATTCTGAGCATATTACTTTGTGACTACGATGGCTGGGCCATCAGTATTAATTCAAGGACATGGAATAGTCTAAGTTCCCCTTGCCAAATGGCACCTTGATTACTGTCATAGAAACTCTCTATGCTCCTAGGGCAAATCGCACTTATGAATAGCCAACGGATTCCATGCAAAAAAACATGTAGAGAATGAAAATGAGTTCCTTTGCAATACCTCTAATGATTGCTAACAAAGGTACATCTTAAAGAAGTTTATGTGTCTCTTTAGTGGACTCTATGTCACTATTCGAGCTATTAAATCCAATAAAGTCATGAGAGAAGATCTCTTAGATTTAGACACAAATTGGCTTTGTTACGATAGGATAGGTCATCCTAGTCATGATATGATGATCCGTCTACTAAAGACTTCACATGGACATCTTTTCTCTCGAGCGAAATGAAGCATGAATCAAAAGTTGATTCCTGGACTAAGTGTGACCGCTGCCACTGCCTCTAGCACCCCGCCACTGTCCACCACCAGCCTAGGGCTGACATAGTCCTTATCCATATATGACGCCATGGATAGCATACATCATGGTGATGACACCCCAAGTGATGTTACAATCACCAACCTTACTTCAAATAGCGTCTCAGATGCTTAGTCCTAACCAAAATCCTCATTGGTTGATTCTAAGGCCTCTCGCTCATTTTACAAAGCCCGTTCCTTAGGGAAATTAGGACTGAGACAGTCCTATGCAAAGGATATGACAATACTCGTTCTGTTCTTACATAGAATCCGTAGGGATTCTATGGACTGATTCAACTAACTTGCGGACGTTTAAATATCTCATGATATTGGTTGACACGCAAACACGCTGGTCACGTGTTATGCCATTATCCACTTGTAATGCTGCTTATGCTACACTCCTAGCACATATCATGTGACAACAGGCTCACTCCCCGAATCATCCTATTCAGTCAATTGGATTTGACTATGCTAGATGTGGTGACCCGAGAGAGGGGTCCCATAGCACCACGACTCCGAGCTAATGAGGAACCGACATGTCACGAATGACATCCCGATAACTCATCAACCCGAAATCGCAAGGCCTTTTAGGTTCAGACTGTTGGTTTACAAAACACTTTCTTGGACAAGTCGTTCTAGCAACCAAACAACACATTTTCAAAAGCGGAATTTGAAATGGGCTAAGTGTTTTGGGCTTGCAATCAGAGCCCAATTTGGAAAATAAAACAAATCACTAAGTAACTACAAGCATAGGAGACGCGCCCCAGGGTTGCGGGTCTCCCGAAATTTTTGTAAGCGAGTAGGAAATAAATAAATAAATTAGTAAGAAAGTAAATAAGCAAGTTACTTCAAGATCCGATAAAGGACCAAAACTATGTCTTGATAAAGTCAAAGAAGAATACGCCAAGCCAGGCATGTGCCTCCTCTATATGCTCCCCGACCACATCCTCGAAACTTGCACACTGTTGTAGGGGTAAGCTTTCGTCCTCGCATGCCCAGTAGGGGCCGACCCAACCATGCTAGGTTTGAAAGATAATATACTTGAAAATATTTACTACATAATATTGTGCACGTTTATCGAAAATACTTTTAAAAAAATAGGCAACCACAAACATTGATTTCTTTTATAAAGCATATGCAGTATGCTTCACACAATTTGGAGCTCCGAGATACTTACCTGCCGGCTAATATAAAACAAATCAGTGACCGACCTGGTTCGTCCTGAATTCGAGAACCGGCCAACTACTCTGTAGTACTTCTGACTACAAGTAGCGAAAGTGTCCATTTCCTGGCCCTGAGTCTCCTATGACTGGTTCACTGTCTATACTTATCTTTCCTCGACAAACATAGGAGCACAGCCCCCTCCGGAGGTTCACGGTTATCGACACCGTGGGATCCCTAGGAATCTAAGCATCTAGGTCCCATTCACTTTCAGGTCACAAGTATAAACATACGATGGGTACAGTATCTCAACATGCAAGTCTAGCCTCGGTTTTTGAAATGAGCAATTATCAGTTCTGAAAACATATGTATTCACGAGGCATCGACTAATGAACAACCAAAAACATTCTTGCAGGCAACATACTATCATAGTATAGCATTCTACATATACTGAAAATTCTCTATCAAGGAAGGGACAACTCACCCTACCTGGATATGGAGTGCTCGTCCACATTCGGGTTCGTTCCCGACTTTCGATCATTTGTCCAAATGCATGTGCATACGCTCGAGTCCTTTATTATAATAAAATTAAACCAATAAGTAACTTGGCTTCATTATAACTCAACTCAACCAACCGAGCAACCAAAACATTTACTTAATTTCCTTATAATCCATCTGATTATCCTTTAATCGAACAATCATCTAGAACTTGTGTTTGTACAAATCTTCCTTTAATAGATAAATTCTATTACCCATTCCCAAATAATCCAAATGACTAATGTAGCATTTGAATCATTCGAGATATGGCGATTATACTTGGCACTTTCACCTTCATTTCTTTACCCTTTTTACTTTAAGAAAACAAATGGCTAATTCCATTCCCGAACGTTCTACTAAATAAATTTCTTTCAATTTTCGGGACATGGAGAAATTAACAAAGCTATGATCCGAAATTAAATTTTTGGTCAACTCGTTAGACCTTTCTATTTTCTTCATATACCTTAGCTTCCTTTATTTTCCCTAGAAATCGTCATAATATTTACTAAACGAACTCCTTATTAAGTTTGGCCCAATAACCATTAGCCAATATAACTTCATTCCGGAATGATAGTTATAGACATTCTTATTTTACACTTCAACGTTGATAACGAATTTGTGCTAATTCACAAGACCAACTTCCTCTATACTAAACTGATTTCATCTTTTTCCTCTAACATGCAAGGTTTCCAACACAACTCAAGCAACAAGTACCACTTTCGTTTCTAATATTTCACATAACCATGATCTCACCGAGTACACACAATATACGGCAAAAACATATCCAAATACCCAGACCCTTACCATTCTTCTTCTCCAAAATTAACTCCTCTGCTACGATAGCCTTCGACATGAAACTCGACTTCTTTAGAGCCTTCAAATCTACAATAACATCACCCCAACACTACCTCAACAACCATATAAAACCAAAGATTGTACAATTGCTGGGATAAGGTATAGTCTAGAACCTTACCCTTTCTCCTTCAACGGTGATTCAATCAAAGCCTCAGCTTCGGGCTCTCCTCCTTAAACCCAAACGCAGATTCTTCAAACCTCACACAATCCAATTTGAACAATAGAAATTAGGGTTTTTAGTCTAAATCGGAATAGAGGCTTCAACCCAGTCTAGGATGACGTAAATTACCTAACAGTGACGGTCCCGTGACCGTGAGCGGCGGAGCTATGGCGGTGGTCGCGCCAGCGGCGGAGCGTGTAGCGAGTACGGTGGCCCTAGTCGGAATCGGAAGTCGGCGTCTCGGGAATTGGTGGGGAGTGAGGTGCTGATCACATCCAGGGAGGTAGTCTAGCTCGATTTGGACTGGAGGTTGGAGAACGAAGGCATGCAAAGCTCGATTTCCGGCGATGTGCGTTTGACGCCTTCTGGTGATGGGATGTTGGGGGCTTGATGTTCGGCGCTCTCTGAGCTCACTTGAGGCGGCAGTGTAGTGAAGGGATGGCTGGGAACCGGTGAGGGTCGAGCAGCAGTGGCGTTGTAGCTTTGGGTGGTCGTGCGCAGAGGCTGCCGGCGATGTATTTCGATGGTAAGGCTCGGGCTTGGATTGGTTTTGGATGCTGCGTCGTTGGTGAAGACGGTGTGGGGAGATGGTGGCTGGAGATGGAGTCTCCGGTGGTGGCAGAGAGAAGGATAGCGGAAGAGAGAGGTCGGGTTGATGCATGGCTTCGATCTCTTATGGGTTTAGGTCGGATTGAGGTGGTGCTTCGATTGGTGGTAGCGGTGATGTGAGGAGGTGGCCGGATGATGTGGTTCCGGCGATGGCATAGGGAGAGGACGAGAGAGTGAGGTCGGGGAGAGAGAGCGATGGTAAGGCTCGGGCTTGGATTGGTTTTGGATGCTGCGTCGTTGGTGAAGACGGTGTGGGGAGATGGTGGCTGGAGATGGAGTCTCCGGTGGTGGCAGAGAGAAGGATAGCGGAAGAGAGAGGTCGGGTTGATGCATGGCTTCGATCTCTTATGGGTTTAGGTCGGATTGAGGTGGTGCTTCGATTGGTGGTAGCGGTGATGTGAGGAGGTGGCTGGATGATGTGGTTCCGGCGATGGCATAGGGAGAGGACGAGAGAGTGAGGGCGGGGAGAGAGAGAGGGTGAGGCCGAGAGTGAGGGAGAAAATGAGAGAGTTTAGGTGTTAGGGTTTCTAAGTTTCTATTTATACTTGCGTATGCAAAATATCCATTTTGCCCTTGCGACGAATTACGAAACCCTCCTGACTAGTTACTTTCGGGTTTTGGGGTTCGTTACTTTACTCGTTTTTCGTCAACGACTACGTTAGTAACTTCTCGACTTCGTCTAGAGTCCAAAACTCAATTTTTCTTAAGACTCATCATTCAGAACTTTGTTACAACCCAACTCGTCTCCTTCTTAAATTTACTTCGACAATTTCTATCTCCATAAGCTCTGGTAATCCTCTAGGCCCAAATGGAAGAACATTGGCCCAAACGAAAATTATAGAGCCCAATTTGTGATCTCGACACCAAAATAATTTCCGAAATCGATTTCTTTACTTAAATCGCCTTGCGAAAATCTTATTGGCGAAAAATTACCTTCTAAAAATTAAATAAAATTTTCGGGGGCTCACACTAGAGAGTTTACATCGAAGCCTTTCGATGGTTATTGCAATGAGACTGATGTTGGACATCATATTCCCATGTACACACCCAAATGGTCTCGCGGAAACGACTACGATGGTAGTCAGGCCATTGATAATGCGCACCAATCTCCTTATATCCGCTTGGGGTGATGCAATATCGCATGCAGCTATGCTAATTCGTCTATGACCCACCGTTACTCAATCTACCTTTGCGTTACAGCTAGTGACTGGGTATCATCATGTACTTACGCATGTTTGAGTGTGCCATTTATGTGCCAATTGCGCTGCCACAGCGCTCTATGATGGGTCCTTACAGACGAAAGGGCAACTACGTTAGATTTGAGATTCCAACTATTGTCCGCCACTTAATGCCCTTGCTAGGCGATCTCATTACCACTATTTATGGATGTCACTTTGATGAGACAGTCTTCCCGTCGTTAGGGGGAGATAAGAACACGAATGTTTAGCAGGAACGACAGGAATTGTCGTGGCCTGTCCCCACTATGTCTCATCTCGATCCCTGTTAAAGTGACGAGATCACATATTTGCTGCAAATATGCCTGCAAGGAAGGACATCCCTACGAGAGGACGTAGCGCCGCCCTACAGGGAGGTAGGCATGGCGCCAACGCCAAAGAAAGTGGCACTCTGGAGTTACAGGCCATGACCCTATCTAGGATGCGTGGGAGGCCCGTGGGTCCATAGGATACTTTGGCACATTCCAATCATTTGATCATCAAGACTCAAAATCCGTCTCATGAGAATCTTCCAGATTATGGTTATCGTTGGGGGACGCCTCAATGTCAGAACCTATTCCTGAGAATATAGAGCTTTATGAAAATTACACTAGTGTACATGAGACGTGGGATAGAAACTCCACCATAATTGATGATGTAGTTGCTCATTTCATTGCTCATGAGTTTGTTGAGTCCGATGATATCAAACCACGCTCCATTGATGAATGAATACCAACGTAGAGAAATTTGGCCTAAATGGAGAGATGCGATCTAGGTTAAGTTGGATTCTCTAAAGGAGAGGAAGGTTTTTGAGCCTGTGATGCCAACACCTCCTAACGTAAAACCTATTGACTAATGGGTCTTCGCTAGAAAGCGTGATGAGAAAAAGATATGGCAATCTAGCCTTATGGCTCAAGGCTTCTCACAAAACGCCCTGGAATCGACTACGATGAGACATATTCTCTGGTAATGGATGTCATTGCACTCCACTACCCTGTCAGTTTGGTAGTTTCCGAATAACTGAACATGCAGCTTACAAATGTGGTCAGTACGTATCTCTATAGGGATCTAGATATGAAATATACTTGAAGGTTCATGGTGGACTTCATTTACCGATGTCAAGTGGCTCTAGACCACGGAGCGCGTTTGCAATAAGATTGAAACGCTCACTAAAGTGACTACTTGATTGGGAAGGGATATCGCCGCGCGTTTCCATAACAAGTTTTGGATTCTATTGCAGTTCATGTTAGACATGATCTTCATTAGAAGCCCTTAAAGAGTTAAGGGAAACCGTTGAACACTTGAAATCTGAGTTTGAGATGAAATATTTTGGGAGAACAAGATTATGTCTATGTTTGGAACTTGAGCATTGTGTTGATAAATGCTTAGGCATTTTGACATGGTCAAACCTTCAAGCACCCCCATGATCGTCTGTAGTCTTGATCCTGAAAAGGATCCTCTTCTTCTGAAGGATGATGATGAAGATGTGTTAGGGGGCTAGCACATAAGTGCCTTACTTAAGTACAATAGGCGCATTATTATACTTAGCTCAATGCACAAGATCAGACATCTCATTTGCAGTAAACTTGTTAGCTAAGATATAGCTCTGCGCCAACGCGACGCCATTGGATTTGTGTAAAAGATATCATTCGGTACTTGAGATGTATGATTGATATTGGCTTGTTCTATCCCTACAAAGAGACGATGGATTCGAACCCATCACACACCAGAAATGTTGCCGACACTGGCCTGCGTCCACTATCCCCATCCCAAAACAATAAGCGTTTTGGAAGGTTTTGCTGATGTTGGGTATCTCTTTGACCCACACAAAAGTCATTCCCAAATTGGTTAAGTGTTCACCATGGGTAAAGACCATGATATCTTGGAGGTCTACAGAATAGACCCTAGTTGCTATATCTTCGAACAATGCAGAGATTATTGTTCTTCACAAAGTGGTTTATGAATGTATATGGATTGGATCCATAGTTCTGCATATTCGAACAATTGTGGTTTGAAGTCCACCACAGATGAGCCTACAAGCATATAGGATAACGCTGCTTGTTTTGAAGCAAGGCTACATCAAAAGTGACCACACCAAGTATAATCAACAATAACAGACTTTCCTCAAAATTAAAGTGAACTAGGTTCTATTTGAGGACAATGTGGCAGGCTTGCTCACTAAGTCATTGCCTAAATTCCACTTTCGAGAAACATGTTGGTAGCATCGTTTGCGGAAGATATCCGAACTCCCATGACCGTAGTCATCAGGGGGAGATGCAGACATCAGGGGGAGATGTCTACATGTATGGTCTAGAAACGCGAAGGGTGTGTTGTGCTCTTTTTTCAATTCGATCGAGGTTATTTTTGTCCCACAGAGTTTTTGTTACTCGATAAGGTTTTTAATGAGGCAACGAGAGGAGCACCACGTTTGGGCAACACAATGGGGAGTGTTCAAGTAAATCCAGAATATGTGTCTGACCCAAACTCTAGGTTGCTTAACCTAGTTGTAATAGAGTTTATAATTAGAGATATTCTTGGAGATATTCATAGATATCCAATTAATTGTACGATTATCTTTTCTTGTACAACTATGTGTCTATGTCTTGTAATCGTCTATATAAAGAGGCTCATATTATCAACTATGTCTTGTAATCCTTTATATAAAATGTCCCTATTATCAATGAAAGTATGACTCAATTCTCTCCTAATTTTAATTTTCCTAAAACACTAGCACACTTTAGTTAAAATTAAATTTAACTTGTATATAACTAGACTGTTGGAACTGAAGTCGGTCACTGAAAAGAAAGATGGTTTTGCCCTTATTTTTTCTTTTTCTTACGTTACTGCCATTCGCCTTAAATATAAAACTCTATCGATCAGCTGTAGGAAAAAGAAAAAGAAAAAGAAAAAATAAATAAAACCAAGTATAAAACTCTATTTTTTCTTTTACAGCCTGTAGAGTTTTTTGTTTTTGGCTATCTCCTCGCCCTTCTTTTCGTCAATCGTCTCGGATCTCCTTCATATTGATCGTGGGTCTCAGCTTTCATCGCAAATCCTAAAAACTTGGGTTCGTCATCAGCAAGGTCATTAGGTGGGTTGATTTTTTTCCGTGATTCAGGATTGTTCAATTTTTTTTTCTCCTGCATGAATAGATTCGTCCGAGGCTCGGCGAAGAACACCACCTTCGATAATTGTTGTTGCTATCTAGAGTTTTTTTGGGTAGCGATTAATGTCCCACTTTGAATTTAGTATGAGAATGGATTTTGAGTGGTTAAATAAAGGTCATTTTTCTTAAAAAAAAAAAAAAAAAAGATTTAAGACTGCTATTTGTCCCTGTGTATCAAAATTAACTATGCACCAGTTGTAAATTCTTGAATCTTTCATTTTCTTGAGTTGGGTAGTCTCAGGTTCTGAATTACTTATGATTAGTTGGTTTTGATTGGATTCACACATCGATTGCATATCTGTTATTACTCAGGTCATCTCCAAAATTATAAAAGTGCTATTGGATAGTTGGAACTCTTCTCGATGTACATGAGTGGCAGGAGGACAATGTCAAAAAGCTGAGCCAAAAATAGGTCTGTTGTAACAACATGCACCTTTTACTTTGGTTACCGATTGCTATTTGGAGAGAGTTTAATGTGCTCCTTTTGCAGTCAATTTAATTTGTATAAGAACTCATTTTATACTAGAACTTGGGTTAACGCTCCTATTCCTACTTGGAGGGTCAGAAGTTCTTTACCTGTATGTGAATATTGAGTGCGTAGTAAACCTGAACAAGGATAAGTTAGTGCCCTAGAAGTATGGAATCTGCTATCTTCTATTTTGCAATCTAGCTAGCTCCACCCATTGAAGAAACTTATCATGGCAGGCAGCCTACTAAAGTAGCATCAGCAACTGAGCTCCTCTGGTGTTCTCTGCGACTATATTATTTTCGAGATATTGTCAAGGCTGCCAGTAAAATCTATCATGTGTATTTGGTGGTTGCATAGAGCAACCAAATTAAGTACTTTAAACTGAAGCAGTTCCTTTAAAAAAAAAATAAATAAATAAATAAATAACTGAAGCAGTTTTGTTTTTGATTTACGGTTGAGCTTAGAAAATAATTTCTCTGCAGGGAAGTCCAATGCATAAAAAACTTCTAGATAGTACTTCTTTTAATTCTTTTACTCGCACAAATGAAACTTTCTGATTATATTAATAAAAAACCACCCAGTTTAGTTTTTGGGTTTTTAGTTAATCTGTGTCTTTGGTTCTTTCTTTTGTTAAATGGTATATTCAATCCAAAATGCGCTATATCAATCCGAATATGTTAATTTCAATATTTATAGAATGTTCATTTCTTTCTTACCTGGGTTTACCTCTTCAACATGAAACTGCATTTTCATATTGAATATTATGATGTTGATAGCCTAACCTGTATACATTTTTTTTTTCCAGACTGAATTGAAGGTTTAACAATGTTGATAGTCAATCTGCGTGATGTCCAACCTCTTCAAAATATCAAAATAAGAGTTCGCGTGTGCAGATTTTGGAGAGGAAGAACACTGAAACCTGTGGTGCAAGATGATGGCCTGCAATGTGTACTGGTGGATCAGCAGGTAACATTTGAGAACTCCATTTTCACTTCTCACTCACCGATCATATATAAACACAACCAAAAAAAAGAAGTACTGATTGGTTGTTTTAGTTTCATCTCTATCTATAGTTAAGCTATTAACTTTTTAGTCTGATTATATATGAATGTAAATGAGCTTGCAAATGAAAGAAAGCTCCTTTTTTTTTTTTTTTCCCTGCCCATAAGTTTTACTCACATCTGTTTCAATTGTTAAACTTCTGACTTCCTTCTTAATTACTCCTCCAAATTTGACTATCCCCCATCTGTACCCTTTAGTCAATGTTTAAATGTTAAAGTGCAATGAATATCGACTGAGTTACAAACTTTTTTTTTTCCATTCACTTTGCCCTGTTAGTACTACCTTAATGTTAGTCGTTGTCATACTCAGACATTCATGTATACCGGTGACCTAGCTTAGGCTAATTTATTTAGCATCGAGTTAAATAATATACCTTTCGTATGGGTTTCTGGATTTATCTTGCATTGGCATTGTAAGCTTATCCCATTCACTCGTCTGATCACATGTTTATTTTGTATTGCAATAAACTTTTAACTGATTTTTTTATTTTATTTACTTCTCTTCTTGATACTTCTCTCATTGAATTTGAATTTGAACCATTAATTTGAAATCTGATTTCCAGACTTTGTGCTATAAACGTGTTGAAATGTCTGGAGAAGCATATAATTAATATTCAAACTAACATTCCATTTCATCAATCACAGCTTCAGAATGGAGGTGTATCTCGAGGATGCAAGCGATTCAACATCAGCCATGCTGATAGGAAAACCAGCAGATGTTCTGTTTGGAGTCAGTTTCGAAAAGTTAGTGATTGAAGAAGGGCACACAGAGCAGAGCAGTCCTCCAGAACAAATTTCAAGATCAAGGGGTCTATCCAGACATCCAACCATCACTGCAAAAGATGCTAGCAAGCGCGACCACCAGAACGTCAGCCACCTTCAAAAAGAGCTTTGCAACCACTTAAAGACTCAAACTCAGAAGAAACTCTTCAAATCAGAACCCCGCAAAAAAACAGAAAAAGGTAAGTAATGTACTAAAAACACATGTTCCTGTCTAAACGTACAACCTTCCATACTAACCAACATTTCATCCACTCTTCAATGCTTTAAAACACAAGCACACGAGGAAGACAACAGCACACCAAAATCACCACAGGTAAATGCCAAGCAAGATTAAAAACTACAACTCCTTTTTTTGGAGATTGTCAACAGAAGATCGGTGAAGCCAGTCATCTACTTTTTGCTGACTACATGACGTCCTTTGAACTGCAATGACATAAACCATTTTTTAAACGGCTAATGGTTGTTACACTTTTGAACAATATCAATTGGCAGCCAATGAAGCCATGAACATCTTCCTTGCTCACTGTAAGAAAATCAAACTAATTACTTTTTGATAAATTAATGGTTTGTACATATGATGCATACAAAATGCATCTCCCATACCTAGGGCGAAACAATATATTCTGTTATTGAATGAACGTCCCTTTTATATAAACTTTGTTGATCCAATTTTTTAATTAGTTTCCTTATTATAACATTTAACAAACAAAATGGATATAAATTGTTTAAAATCATAGTTTCAGTTTACATTGATGTCTGCTGATTTGATACTGGGAACATTCGTACTTCCTAATCTTTAAGGTAACAATGGGATATTGATTACTTATACAATTTTAGCCTAAAAATTGTCTACTTACTCAACTAACAAGTTTTTAATCCCATTTATCCAATGTCCCATTTATCCAATTTAAACATCAATGATTTAAGGTAACAATGGGATATTGATTACTTATACAATTTTAGCCTAAAAATTGTCTACTTACTCAACTAACAAGTTTTTAATCTCATTTATCCAATTTAAACATCAATGACGATTTTGCCCTCATTTTAATTAATAAACTACACTCTTCTCTCTCTCTGTCTCTCAAATTCCACTCTGATTCGACTTCCGCTGGCGCCAACGACATCATAATGGGGTTGGCGGTGATGACGAAGGGGTGAGGAGCTCCTTTTTTGGTGACTTTAGAAGAAGTTCAACCTCCGGCAATGATCGGATTCAAACCGAGAGGATCCGAATTGGATCCTGCAGCAGATTTCTCAAGTACCAATCCAATTGAAGAAGCCTCACCATGTACTCGTCCTCGTCGAGCCAGAAAAAGTTCCATGCTCGGAGCTTGGAGACTTTAGCAATTAGTTTCACTCCCTTGTGCAATTCGACGGCGATGGACTCAATCTTGTTGTTTTGATCGTCGAAAATTTGGTGGCCTTGTCGAATGGGTTGGATGATTTTAATTCTCAAGGAATTGAGTGGGTGACTTGATCATAGATTTTTTGGAACGCCGCTCCATTGTCGTCACTGCCATGATGATGATGATTCAGAAACTCTTTTTCATTTTTTTTTTGGGAATGAGAAACTCTTGTCTTCTTCTGTGTTCTATCTCTCTGAATTTGATAATCCAACTTTTATATATATATATATATATATATATATATATATATAGGATTAGTGTTCTAGGATGGAGATGTCGGCAACAATTGATGGATGTGTGGGTCTGTTTTCACCACCTCCGTGAAAATCTGAAACAAAGCGAATAAAAAGATTACTGGGGGGCAATAAAAAGATTATTGGGGCTAATAAAATGTTTATTGGGGCAATAATAAGATTATTTATTTGGATAAACCTCCTAAAATTTTCAAAATTAAAAATATTTTTATTTTTCACTAATTATTGATTCCCAATAAACTTGTTATTATGGGGCAATACATTTTTTATTGGGGGCAATAATATTCTTCGGTGACCTATAAGATCTCCGGCGAATAATGAACTGAATCCGGCGACTGGTGACCGTAGTCTGACGACCGGAGTCCCGCGCCCGTTGACCGGAGTCCGGTGAAGTCTCCGTTGACTTGAAGAGTGACAAATAGAGAGGAGGCAAAATTGTCTCAAAAATATACAAGAAATAATAAAAAAAATACTTAATTGGGTTTTAGGGCAAAAAGTATGCAATTTGTTGGGTAAGTGGGAAAATCTTATAAGATGCTTGGGTAAGTGGGATTAATGTAGCTTAAAATTGGGTAAATGGTCATTTTCCCATACTTTAACTCTTACAGAAAGTCTGGAAAAAAAAATGCAGCAATTGTGTTGGCATGGTCCTAAACTAATTAACTGAATTTAATTCAATTTATCATTGTAATACTTACTATTGCAGAAACGGTCTGGAAAAAAAAAAGTCAATCTAGTATCATGTGTAGAATGTTGAACTAGACAAGGGTCTGAAACTAAACAATTGAATTCTCAAAGTGAACAGAACAACCCTGCAAATTGAACCTTTTTTTTTTTTTTTTTTTTTCTGTATATGATATGCAGCAATTGAATATGAAATATCACAAGTGAAATACTTGAACACAATCCTAAATATGAAATATCACCACACAATAAGAAACAAACAGGTGTTATTGACATGGCCTAAAGGTCACATCTTATAGTGATCCTATGGAATACAACTGCATTTGATTTGCATCATTGCTACAAGCAACTGTATGTGCTCATCACACTTATTCTTAATTATGTGCTAGATTCAGAACATATTGAAAAATTTCTTCTTATTCAATATGTTCATTTTCCATTACAACATGAAATTGAAAACCAGCACCAGCAACCAACGCATCATTGATGTAATTATAATTAAAGAGAAGCCCATCAAAGGAAAATCACAAATTCAAGAACTTCACATACAAATTCAGAAAACAGATGAAGATTGGAAAGAAGAAATTAAAGAGACGATAGATATCAACAAAAGGGAGAAGAGTCCATGAAAACGTTGTTGGAACAAAAGATAACAGTGGGCGTGAGGGTGATTGAGGGTTTGATCAAGGGCCCCATCTTATTTTAATATTTTTTTATATTCTGATTACATGATTTTCCCATATTACCCTTGTCATTATTAGTATGTCTTCCACTAATTTCTGATGCTCTCATCTCTCTATTCTTTCTTTAACAATGATCTGTCTGCTCTTCTTCTTCTTCTTCTTCTTCATTATCTTTTCTATTTCAATCCTATTTGTGGACTCATTTGGAAGACTGATGCTGTTAGAAACAAAGAAAGATGACAAACAATCTAAGGGAAAAGTTCACCGATCCCGTTTGAAAAATTGATGTTTCTTCCCCAATTCGAAAATTTCTTGGTGTAAGGATCAACTAACTTTTCCTCTATTATCAATCTCTATGAATCTTCACTTGTCTATTGATTAAACAAACCCAAAAACCTTTCTCCCACTTGCTCTCAAAATCTCGATTTTCCTCTCAATAAAATGGGTTTTCTGTTTTGAATTGAAACTTAAATATAAAGGTCTGCTCACCTAAGGGACAATTTTTAAGGGACTGTGAAGGACAAGTAAATATGACGGCTGAAAATAAATGTACAGTTTTAAGTTATTATAATTTCTGCTTTTATATTTAATACATGTGATTTAGATGCATTTGTCCCTCATAGTCCCTTAAAATTGTCCCTTAGGTGAGCAAATTTACTCAAATATAAAGAGCAAAAGTACTAAACCCATAAAGAAAGTAACAAATTTTGGAGATTGATGACTCAAATATTGGGAATAATCTGAGCATGAAATTGGGTGTTTGTGATCCTTGTTCAGTGTATTCATTGGGCAATGAATTTGGGAAGTTTTGTTTAATTTGATCAACTACTTTTGGTCTTGAAGATTAGGTTGTTGGTATCATATCCTATATAAAGTCTCTCTCTAATAATCGAGATCTACTCTCTTGATATTTTCTTTTCAGCTTTTCTTCCCTTGAGAGTCCCTCAATCTATTTAAGAAAGAAAACCTGAGAATCTCAAAGATCAAGTTCAAAAAATAAGGAAAAGCAGAGAGAAAGAACCGTAAATTTTGGAAGATTTAAGGGGCAATTGTGGAACAGCAAAGAGATGAAGTGTATAGATAATATTAAAATAATCAGAGGGAGTGCAGAATGTAATTCGGGGAGTGCAAATTTCATTTCCCTTGATTAAATAACAGAATTACAAAAATACCTTAATTGAAAATTAACGGGTCATGTCATGCGGGTCCTGGGTTGGATTCAGACTGATTGCCACGAATCTAAAATGCCTCAAAGCTTTTTCATGTGCAAAAAGTCACAGTGCATTGCCTAACCCTAATCCTGATACAACTACATCATCATGTTGCTTCCCGAAATCCCAAGTAACATAGTTGGAGCAAACTCGATAGGTAAAATTAATTTAGGGTTCTTGACCCAAAGCACAGAATCAGGCTAATTCTTTCTCACATACACCACCAAGAGTTTTTAATTCCCATCTACCCAATTCAGTGTTAAATGACAATTTTAACCTCCAATTAATTAAAAAATTCCAACTACTCATTCAGACTCTCTCCCCTCTCTCTCTCTCTCTCTCTCTCTCTCTCTCTCTCCTCCGCACCTCTCTCTTTCTCTCTCCTCTGCGCCTCTCTCTCCTCTCTCTCTCCTTCGCGCGTCTCAGAAATGGTAAGAGTCATTGCGATGAGACTGGGATTCACCGCCGGAGGCACCTCAAACTCGCTCCCAACCTCATTGCCTCCTCTTTCCCTCCTCAACTGAAGCCAAAGACGCTGCTCTCAGGGAACTCCTTGAAGCCGAAGACGACCGCGATTCTTCTGTTCTTTGCCGGTCCGGGATCCGAGCCATATCGAGTGCCTTTCGTGGTACTGGAAATCAATTATGTAAATCAATTCTGGGTGCCCAAATCGTATATATATATTTTTTTAAATAATGGGACAGAAGGAAGAAAAAATAGTTTTGAATGTGTATTGGAGGACAATAGATGTTTTGAATTGATGTAATCTTTTTTTTTTTCTTTAATCAAAGTTTTATTTGTCTAATTTTAAGAAAATTAGTTTCCATTGCGGTGACTGAAAGTTCGACTGGGGGCCAATAGACGTCTATTAGGGGGGGGGGGGCAATAGATGTCTATTGAGGGCAATAAACCTTTTCGGTGACCTATGAGATCTTCAATGACCTCTTTGGGGACCTCTGGCGAAGTTTCAGGAAAGTTCGGTCGGCGGCGGCCAGTGACCGGAATCTGGCGACTGGAATCAGACGACCGGTGACGGAGCTCCGGCGAAGTTTCTTATGGTTTCTCTCTCTCTCTAAGTAACACATGGGTGAGGGTAAAATGGTATTAAAAAAAAAACAAAAAAAAAATTATGGAGTATTAGGAAAGACTTCCTTAGAATGTTTTGGGTTAGGGGGAATTAAAAAAACTTAATGGAGTAAATGGGAAAAAAACTCCTAGAAATGGGGTAAATGGACAAAAACCCATTAATTTATTCTCATATATATATATATATATATATATATTCATAACATTATTGATAACATACAAACTGTGCTTAAACTAAAGTGTACACATCTATTCTCTTTTTATTCTCATGTCTCAAAAGTAAAACCAGATACATTGGTTTTCAAGATATTGATGGAGTCACAGGATCATAATCCTTGTTTGAAGCAGCATGTGCAAATTATTTTTCCTTGCGCTTAAGCACGACAAGAAAGATAGTTGTCTTCCTTGGCTTAAACATGGAGAGTTCTTCCTCGAGTTTCTTGCCATATAAGTCGAAGAGCTCATTTGTGATTTCTTTTCCAAATTGCTGTTTGATGAGTCCCTCCAAAGCGGCTCTCCCATGAGCTGCAAATTGTTTTGCATTTAAGGCAGCATCATCAGCTAAAACACGAGGTAATGTTTCCAATGTCTCTATGCTAAAAGATCCATTTTGTTCTACAACTGTCTCCAGTTCTTGGGGGCACATGGAATACGTTGGTATGTTGAATGAATCTAGTTTCTCTTCGCTAATTACTCCCTGCATAGAAGAAAAGCAAACACATAGTACCGAAGAAAATATTTGTTATTTGATACATATGGGCATGAATATTTGAGTATAGAAATTATAATACATAAAATGTCCAAATTCTTTTACATGGTTTCCGAGTTGTGGCATTACTTGGGCTAGAATACTTTTCTTAATGGGTTGTAATGCTATTATAATTCAGTTAAAGAAGTACGTATCTTCTTCCATTTCACATATACACAGATTTTTTTGGGCCCTCATACAAACTTCCATTTTTGTCTAAACTATTAGTTTCTGTCTAATAAGCAGTTTTAGGATCATAATGAGCTACCTATATACATAGTAGTAGAATGTTGAGCTTAGAGAGTTCAAATTTGTTACCTTTTTAACCATGTCAATTAGACAGGCTTCTATGAGTTGTAAGGTCAAATATGCCACAGAATGAGAAAGAGGGGTACCCTGTGGGTAGCCAGGAATGATAAGTACCATTAGTCCTCCATACACAAGTTCTTGTGCCCTAGCATGCAGAAAGGACTCCATGTTCTTAGCATATTGAGCTTTATAAGCCCTTACTACTTCATCAGTCGAACTGAGGTAATGAATCCGTCCTTTATTCCAAGCCGGACAGTTTTTGTCCTCTACATCTTTTGGTACTTCAGAAAGCCATTGAAGAGCAAAAGAAGAGTGAAACAAGTGAATTGAAGCACTAGGGAATAGGCGGCCGTAGAAAGAACCTGGAACTCCCACAGCATAGTATTGCCTGTTGGGAGGGAGGGATTTGAAGAGCAAGTTAAAATCATTTGGGGTATGATCATTGAAGAAAACTTGAAATTCGGGGATTTGGGGATTCATGAGTCCTTGGCCTTGAAACTTGAGCTCCACAGCTTCAAGTATGTTTTCAACTGAAGAAAATGTATTAGGACCAACAGAGCAACCAAGATCCGCAATGTGAAAGGAGTTGGAAGGTAACAAAAGGTCTATGTCAAGCTTTTCTGCAATTGCTTTGGTTACAAGTTCTTTGACAGGCTCCATAGCTTCTCTCTGCCAAAGTAGATATTGTCCATGTCATTGTTTAGTTCAGGGAAACCATAGTTTTCAAATTTGTTGTTAAGAACTATCAGAATGCATGACCTAATGTAGTTGCTTTTCGTTAAGGGAGCCACACATAAAATATTATCTCTTTGTAATTATAATTAATAAAATTTTAGGCTTGAAAACAGTAATGAGATCATTATAATAGTCAACAATTGCTAATCCTATGGAGATATGAAAAAGTTTGACATGATGATTTGGGAACTCTTTCACAAATAAGTACTCAGAGGATGCAAATGGCTTTTTGTAGAAGTTTTCGGTAAAGTTGTATTTTCTGGGTTATAGGAGAACACTCACAAACATTAAGATCGAGCTAGCAAAAAGTAGGATTTGAGCTAGCAAAAAGTAGGATTTTTAATAACAAAATTTTCTACGAAAAGCTCTTCCGGTGAAAATTATGTGCCAAGTGCTCAAATAGAGGTTATGATTAAACTTTGTTATGGCAAGGTAATTTCGTAAACAAAAAGCTGCAAGGTTGTTGAGTTCGTTGGATATATTTTTATGTGCAACTACAAGGCGAAGTCTCTTGACCGAGAGATTTGCCTACTGACTATACATGAAATGCTTATAGTGAACTAAATATGAAAGTTGGACTAGGTAGACTTCATATATACAACCCCAACTACCATAAAAGAATACCTGATAAGTAGAGTTCTTGGCATAGCTATCGGGGCCATCTCCACCTTTCATTGGATATGCTTCAGAGACTTTTCTGATTTCCTGTGAAGCCATCTCTTTTTTCTCTGTGCTTCAAGAAAAATTGGAATTTACACGATGATCATCTTTGTAAAGGGCTATAGGCAATAAAAGATCTTAGGCCAAAAGGAAGACTTATGATCGAATTGATAAAGTCAACAGTACGTCGTGTCAAGACACGGTTGAATGCGAATATAATCAAAATTGAGAAATTGAGTATATGAAGCCAAAACGATACCTAATTACTTTTGCAGAGAAAGCAGAAAGTATTGGCCTTGTGTCAAATGGCAGCTATGCTAATGCAGAGAAGAAACAAATCAGAGGGGTAATACATATTGGCCTTGTGTCAAATGGCAGCTATGTTAATTAGTTGTTAGGCTGTGACTAAACATCATGCATTTAGACATTATAGAGCAACCTAGCTCAAAGTTCCGTTCAGAAACTTTCCACAGGGTCTGTAATTGCAAAGCAGAAATATCAAGATATTATGTGTGAAGGAAAGGAAATTCACACTCAGATCGTAGCATTGACCAAAGGTGCAGGTAGATAAAACATACCAAAAATTTGTTAAGAAAAGAAAATTGTTCCGTAGGGGATTACAAAGGTACAATATGCTCACAATGTCGGTTAGGAATATACACAAAAAAAAAAATGAGTAAGAAAAGTTAGAAAATGAAGAAATGTACAGCAGATCAACAACAGTCGAATAGTTCTTGTTGTTGATCTGCTTAGGATAATAGCCTTGTCAGTCTCCCTTTGTTCCAGTACTTGAGTAATCAGCAGCAAATCAAGACAATGACATAGAAAGAGCAAACAATGATATAGCTCTATATGAATTTTGTATGCTCTTACCGCTGCTTTTATCCCTCGGCTTCAGTACGTACGTCTACGTTTACTCACTCGCTCGCTCTTCTAAACATATGATATGTTTCATCCTTTCATATTTATAGAGAAAACGTACTAGACAAATAAATATTATGAAGTTTTCACTGTTGGCAGCATTGTAAGGATCATTACCTAAAATATTACAAATTCAACTATATTTACCGAAAATGGTGAGTGTGATGATCGTCATGCATGACGAGCGTACTCAGAGTAGACCACTGCAATTCAAGTAAGGCTTGTCAGGGACTTAATTGCCTTCTATTTTTCATGCCAAGAATGTCAAAATTAATCACCAATTGTATATTAGTCCTGCTGACATGCACAATATGTAAATATTATAGAGAAGCAATCATACAAAATTAACTAAAATAATACAAAGTCAACTACATCTGCAGAAAATGGTAAGGTTAATGATTGTCATGCATGACGAGAGAGTGGAATATGTATTATATTGCGAAAGGTACCTATAATTTTTTTTTTTACCCCAAATACATATTGATCACAAATTTAAGATAAAACTCTGTGAGGGCAAGTTTGTGCTTTGGATTTCTAGCAGCGATAGCCCTCTTGATAGAGCGAAGACCAGGCCCAAAATCGATCGAAGGTGTGACCCAGGAACAATTTTGTTGTGACTAGCTGGATGGTAACAGTAGCTATTTGGCTTGACGATAACGGCAGCTATTTGGCTTGATGATAACAGCAGCAATTTGGCTTGATGATAACAGCAGCGATTAGACTAGATTTCATAAGAACAGGACTTATAGGCGGGCATGGTGTGGGAGCTAGATGCCTGGGAGTTTAGCAGAGAGAGAGTTTCAGCAATGGCATGATTTCTGGGTTTTGGGTTAAGGTTGATTGGGAGGAATCGATGGCTAGAGGTTCAGAGATAGAGCTTGATCTCTTGCTTGATGTTTCTGGGTTGTTGTCGTTCCTTTCCTACGGCAGTGAACCCGCCTTTTATAGCGAAGGTAGGTGAAGAAGAGCGGTGATAAAGACCAAGGGTTCTGAGCGAGTATTCTCAATATTGGGAAGATGATTCCCAAGCTTTCAATTTTGTTTTCCCCATGGAACTAAATGGGTGAAAGCTTGTTCAGGCTATGAGGGTAAAGGTCGGTGGTGTAAGCATAGAGTGGTGAAAATCCCAGATTTTGTGCTGCTGTGATCTTTTGAAGATTTTAGTTCCTCAATTTCTGGTATTGAAACTTGTGATCACAGAGTTAGATGGCTATTGGAAATTGAAACAATCCATGGATTCTGGGTTCTTGCCAAAAACGGTGAAGCATCAATCCCAGCAGCAATTTTGGATAGAACGACATTCTGGTTTGGGAAGAAGATGGTTTCAACAGGCTTGAGCTAGAGGCTGCTGTAATGGGCTTTCGGTAAGGAGGTAATTCTAATGGGCTTTGAGTTTTGCTGGGCCTGTTTTCATCTCTCTACTAGCCCATGTTAAGATTTTGGTCCATCAAGCATGAATTTTGGTTCCCAAGTCCAAAATTATCGATGGGCCTTATCGTAACAATGGGTCTCACAGGATCCGTTACCTTCCACACCACATCCTGCTGTATAAGCCCCAAATGTAGCTTGGGCCTACGTGTATTGCATGGTAATTAAGTGTGTCGGCTGCTTTGCAGAGGCACGTTAGTTGTTTGTTAATTTGGGCTTGTTGTATCTCTTGCTAACTAGAAGGCTTCCTTTTGGCATGAAATGGGCTTGCTTAAAGGCCCAACTAGGATACGACGTTGATGACTCACCTTCTTCACGTGTCACTTATTAAATTTGAACTCGTGTAAATTTGGGTGTCAAGATTAGCCCCCTTGATTATGTAGGTCGTGTGACCCTGTCTCGGCCTACATAATCAAAAATCCGGAGACTTACTGTGTGATTATATATAACATTTTTGTTTTTTGCATTGGCTTGCATATCTTACTGATACGAGCTATGGCTTATCCATCTTCTCACGTGACAACAGATTCTCGTCATCATTGAACTCCTAGTTAGAAGAGAGGAGTAATACTTTTCGGTTACTTTCCTTCTAGGGAAACGGCAATGGCGTGTAAAGTCTTTTTCTCTTCTCTTCTTTTCTTCTTAATTATGCATTTTCTCATATTGTAGCCTTAGATTGGTTCACGCAATATCAATTTGCTAACGCGATTACTTGTTGCTGCTGTGATATTGCTGATTCGCTGCCGTAATTGACTCGTTGAATATCGCATTCTATTCTGGTGTTATCAATTCTGCTGTTGCAATTGCTTGTAGCTTTAGCTATACTGATTTGGTGTTGTGATCGATCGCTGCTGTGATTGATTCGCTACCTGGGTGGTACACAAACTGTAAGTATTTCTTATTGCGTGATTAGACATGATGGAGCTTGCGGTTTGCTTGGTTCATCATGTAAGATGTGACCGTTAGCTTGGATGGGCTATGTGGATTCAATAGTTTCAATTTTAGCTTAGCCCTTTGCTTGGCGTGTGATTATGAATTGGTTGAGCATGGAGTTTCCTGAATGTCCTCTTCTTTTCTTTTTTTTGCATTATGCATGGAGTTTTACTGCTGTGATTGCAATGGAACATGAGGTAGCTTGGTATCATATAGTTTAGTTCATCATGTAAATTGCGCCTGTTAGCTTGGATTAACCATGTTGGTTTTAAGGTTTTAATTTTCCTCGGTTTCTTGCTTGGCATGTAATAGTTAACTGGTTCAACTTGATTGCTTGTGGATAACGTGTTGTGATTCAATGGCTTGGCCTCCCTTCTTGCTTGGCATGATGATGTGCTTTTGAATTGCAGCCCTGAGCCTTTTATTAACTTGCTACCATGTGTTGAAAATACTTTCATGCATGTTCATCAGATCCTTAACTTAAGATAATAGTATGAAAGGGTAGTTAAATGAGTAATGACATGGAGATCGGATAGTTAGGTAGATTGCTGTGTTGATATCAATAAGGCATGTGTCATGTGTGTATTAGTTTAATGCATATAGGCATTAGGTGGTTGTGGTATGCACAATTATGTTTGCTAAATAAAAAATGAGTATTTGAAAGGAATGAGATGCTTGGTGATTTGAAATCAATGCTTGGTTACTATAACTTAAGAGTCAAAGTGTGTTGCGCTTATTTGCTAAGTCGTGGAACAAAGTAAGGGAATCATGTGATCAAATAATCAACAGAAGTAAAACTAAATGAATTGTAACATATAAGTGTGTGTCATATAGTGCAGCAAGCATGACTTTTGTGTTAAGAATGGTGATAAAATACCTGCAACATTGTGTGAAAAGTGAAATAAGAGTGATGAAAAGAATAGAACGAAACGTGTGACTTGATAATTGAAAGATGAGAGAGATGACTTGCTGCTGGGAACAGCAGCAGGAGTAATACTTGTGAGAAAGAAAAAGAAATAAAGTGTGTTTTTTGAAAAACCATGAGTACTAAATAGCGTGAACGAATAGATTTGGGAGTAAGATGAGTTATAACGAAGTAAGTACTCAGATAAGATAATGCATGCGTGACAAAATAGAGGTCAAAGAAAGCAAGATTGGAATGAGATAGACCTCTTGCCATGATTTTGGTTATTTGCTCGGAGTATATTTTGTGTGTGTGTTTTGCTTGATAAATTTGGTGGGTTCGTCAATGCTAGTCACATTTTGCTTGATGAGGCTCCCATGCATGTTGTAATCTACAAATTAAAATGCATGTAGCTTGGCATGTAAAGTTTCCTTTGCTTGGTTTTGATTTCTTTGTTTTGCTTGCTTAGAGTTGTTTAAGCATGTAGTAGCTTTGCTTGGGCATGTGCTTTGATAGCTCGAGCTTGTGGCTACCTTAAGTATTTTGAGTGATCAATTGAGAGCGATTCGATATTGAAAAGAACGGGCATAATTGCTTGGCATGGTTCTCATATGTTCTGTGAGAGATGCACGACCTTAGGGAGGAGCTTGGCATGGCTTTGCATGTATGTTTGATGCTTATATGCATAGTATCATGCTTGCTTGGATTTTTTTTTTTTTTTTTGCCTAGCATGAACTTGTTTAAGGGCTTGGCATATTCCTCTTGGTCGTGGATCTCCTTGGCTTGAGCATGAGTTTGGCATGAGCATGAGCATTGACATGAGCATGTGCTTGGCATGAGCATTGACGTGAGCATGTTCTTGGCATGAGCCTGTGATGAGGCACGAGCTTGGCATTGTGGAAATGTTCTTTTAATAATTCGAACATCATAGGAACTTTGACTTTTTTTTTTTTTTTTTTTAAGTCCTAATACCGTGAATGAGCAGAGAAGGGGTCTTTTGTAGCTTGGTAGTGCTTTGCAAGGATTACTTAGCATGTAGTGGTAATGATGAATCATACAGCAGTGATTGTGGAGTGATTGTGGAGGCTGCCTTAATATATAGTGATTGGAACTGATCTAGCAATAGTGTGCTTTGAAGCCTTAGTTACAGTTCGTATTTCCCAATGTAGACTATGGGTCTGTGCTTTGCTTTTCATCATGAATTATCTTTCACCAAACCCCCAGTATATCTTACTCCCAGCAGAACCAATATTTTGCATGTAACACGGCAGTGACACAATACCATAGATATGCAAAAAGGCTATCATGTTTGCTCACCAGGTCATGATCCTTGCTTGAGTTGGGTAATAGAGATTCAAGCTTAGGTCTAATTTGACATAGAACTAGCACGTTCCAACTATATTCTCATGTCAATCTATTGATTACTTGTCGACTAATCGCTGGCTTGGCATGGCTTGGAATTGTTGAATAGAAATTGTAGCTACTATATGAACTTCTGCTGGAATTGTTTTAATACAAGCTTTAATGACTTGTGTGTATATTTGGTTGATTGCATTGATGAGCTATTTTGGCTTAGAGTGAACAAAGACAACGGGTCCTGAAAAAGGGTTAGAAGTGTATATTTTCTTCATCTAAACAAAAATGAAGGGGGATGGCATTGGATGTTTGATTTTGATAATGGATAGAATTTAGTAAGGGAGGTGGATTCAGATATTGAAGGGAAGATGGTGCAGTGTCTGGTTTTGAATATAGGTATACTTGATTGTCTGAAATCAATAGCATATGGAGGCTTGAATCTTGAATAAGTGCGTGTTGATTGAATAATACTTTGCTTGCTTAATTGCTCTGAATTTGATTGACTTTCTTCTGTAGTTAAATTGGATTAGCATGCTAAAGTTTCAGTTTCCTCACGTGTGTATTTGAACATTGGCTTTATTCCCAGCAGTAAAATGGGTTTGTTACTTGTTGATTGCAGAGCTTGAGACTTGGTATTTCAGGGGATTTATTCACATATGAAAATGCTTCGTGGAATTTATAGCATCTTATCAAGCATGTTGCAATGGCTAGAATCATTGAATGCTTTGTTATTAACGGCAACACAATGGATCTCCTCTCTCTTTTCTTTTTGCACGTTGTTAAGGCAATGAAATAGCTTGGAACACTTGAATCACTTGGATATAATGCTTTGTTTTTCTGAGCTCATTTGCGGTGAGTGGTGACTTGCATGATTCACCAGAAACTTGATCATGAATAGGCAATGTATGTAGTTTTGGCTTGGTTCCGGCAGTGATTTTTTTTTTTTCTTTAAGTTGTTAAGGCACTTAAGCAGTTTGGAGTACTTAAATTTCTTTAGGCGTTGCTTGAGTTGCATGATGTTTGGTTCAGATTGCTTTGGCATGATGGTTTAGACTTACTTGATTAGCTTTTTCATTGTGGAATAAGTCCCCATTGCTTGGCTTGGGTTTATTTTGATTGAGCTTGTGATAACTATGCTTGAAAATGTAATAGGCATGAGTTTTCATAAAGGAATTTATTTGATTTGAATCCCTCTATACAAATGAGATCAAATCAATCCCAATTTTTTTTTTTGGCTTTCAAATGGGATCAGCTTGATGCATGAATATGAGGATCAAAAGTTTGGGGTGGATGAGCAAAAGCTTGGAATTAGCACGGAATTGGCATGAATTTGAGTTAAGAGTAGGTATGAGCCTGATATTGAAATCATAGAATGTAACGATTCCTGAATTTATATATGCATGTATTGTCTTTGATTGTTTTTTTTTTTTGAATATCTTGATTGCATTTGTAAACTTCAGCTTCGCTTGGCCAATGAGGACCTTGATCACTGTGGTATAGAAGTGAGGCTTGAAGGTGTTTTGGAGTAATGAGGCCGGCATTTACTGTGACTTCTTCAAATATTCTTTTTCCTATCAGAATTTTCTCTTTTTGGATGAGATTGCCATGCCTTGATATGAATATGGAGCATTTGCTGATAGGAACTTCACTTTGGCAATGGAAGAGATAGAAAACATCATGTAACAACCTTAATCACAACAGTAACTATAGTAACCATGAGCAAGGTCTTAATTACTCAGCCCCCAAGTGTCGTTGCATAAGATTTGAGATGCTATTTTGAAATATGGAGGCTTAGGAATAAGTTCAAATTGGTTTAGGTTCTTCAAAAATGATCGAGAAGGGTAGTTGTAGGAATTGGTGGTTGGAAAAAGCATGCTGTGATATGGGCAATACAGTCTTGAAATTTGATAGTTGTTGCTTTGCATGTTGCTTGGCTTCATTGCTTATTATATACATGATTATTCCACTATAACTCTATAAGCTGGTTTCATATTTGGTAGAGACATGGCTTGAGAGAGGGATTCTCCTAAAAGAGCATGTATAGATTGACTAGCTCTTACTACATGGTTTTAGGCTTAATGGAAAATCTTGGTGTTATGTATAGTACTGAATTACTAGCAGTAGCTAAGGGAATGTTAACAGCAGCTCAAATTTTGGCTATGAAACCTACTAGTTTGAAAGAATGCATGGTGGTGCAATAACATGGCTAGGAGATCAGGTGTTAGAGTAGGTTTACTAAGATTTGTGTGTTTGACTATGGTTTTGGGTTTAAAGAAAGTTCACAGCAGCTCATATTTCTGTAAGCTAGCTTGATATTTGACATAGGCATGGCTTGAGACAGTATTTCTTACGAAAGAGAATGAATAGATCGATGACTCAGGAGTTTGATTAGCTCTTGGTAACTCTTTTTTTTTTTTTGTCTATCGATGACGACCCCTTTCTTTGCTTGGC
>BDJD01002389.1:986-31077 GCA_002564525.1 Rosa multiflora | reverse complement strand
TGCTTTCATCTCTCTACTAGCCCATGTTAAGATTTTGGTCCATCAAGCATGAATTTTGGTTCCCAAGTCCAAAATTATCGATGGGCCTTATCGTAACAATGGGTCTCACAGGATCCGTTACCTTCCACACCACATCCCGCCGTATAAGCCCCAAATGTAGCTTGGGCCTACGTGTATTGCATGGTAATTAAGTGTGTCGGCTGCTTTGAAGAGGCACGTTAGTTGTTTGAGAATTTGGGCTTGTTGTATCTCTTGCTAACTAGAAGGCTTCCTTTTGGCATGAAATGGGCTTGCTTAAAGGCCCAACTAGGTTACGACGTTGATGACTCACCTTCTTCACGTGTCACTTATTAAATTTGAACTCGTAGAAATTTGGGTGTCAACAAACTCTAAATACAAGGTACCATTTGGGATAAAAAAAAAATTAAAAAAAAGAGTCACATTTCAAAGAAAGTAACAATTATATACTCGTGCTCAAAATGTAGTTATTAATTGTAACATCTTGCGTTTAAGATATCTTAGAGAAGCAATGAATATTTCTCTTAAAAATGAGTAACAATTGTCTTTTTTGAGAAACAGATAACTTCATTAACTTATCCATGGCCAGAAGGCACATACATCACAAGCTGCCTCATACCAACAGTTCTATATGACACAAGCTGCCAAGCAAATGACAAGTGACCCTCACTGTAAACAAATGTGCGCACTTATTGAGCCTGACTACAAAAAAATCAATCCTCACTACTAACCTCTCTTTGAAAAGTAGACCTAGTCGCCTAGAGACCTCAATTGGTGTACAACTAGAGAAAACTAAGATGAAAGTAATAGAAGATCAACTTCCTAGTAGTAGGCAAGAAGACCAGAAAAACCAAAAGCTTTCCTTGGCCATGTTCTCAAACCTCCAGCTACTGGGTAATGCTCCTCCAGGATCCCAAATACGAAACCCTGAAGAGATAGGGTCAAATGGCAGGGTCCGCCAAAGAGCCCCATTCCAACAGAAAAACACTCCAAGCCCATCTGATTGTAGCCTTAAGATTGATTTGGGCCACCACAACCTTTTGGGCTTCCAAAATGATTTGGGCACCCAACCTGATTTGAGCCACCCAAACCCTTTGGGCCCCCAAAATGGTCTGGGCACCCCACTTGCCGCTCCTCTGCTGCGTACGCCAGACGTTGCCGTGACCACTTCTCTGCCAACCCGGTCATCAGATGCAACCACCATCCTCGAGGCAGACACCCCACCGGTGTGCTCTGCATACTCCAGATTCTGGAGCGCTGCACGATGCACAACTACGATCTCCGCCACAGCCACGGGTAGGAATGCAAACGCCCTCGCCGCCATCAACCTGACCGTGACTGGTTTGATCCGGGTCCAGAGGTCGCACGTCCGCCACACAGGGCCGCTCTTCCCTTGGCCTTCAACCTGTAATCGCCGGCCAATCCCGACTGCGTAGAACCTAGCCTTGAGCCGGCCTCGTCAAGGCCTGATCCGCCACGGCCACTCGTCCATCCAATCACCGTTGAGTCTGATAGGACTGGAGCACAGATCCAAATCCCTCACATCCCCTATTTCCTTCCGGCCAGAGATGATGGACAACCTAGGACTAGGTTGGGTGGTCGCCGCACAAGATCGGCTGCTGAGTGTCATCCACAGATGAAGTAGAAGGGAGACCGGTACCAGCCGCCATGGCTGGAGGCTAGGGTTTGGGTTTCGCCAGAGCCCCATATTCACCAAAATGTAGAAGGTTATACGTTCTACATTTTGGTTAATAATAAGAATGTATAACAAAAAAATAAAAATAAAAATAAAAAAATAGTTGAAGTTAGTGTTTCAAAGAATCGATTTAAAGAGACTTACTTTAGTCACAATTGTGTACGAAAAGAAAAAAATGAGTAACAATTGTCAGCTACTAAATGTGTTGGACTATGCGGAAAGCTTTGATAAAAAAAAAGCCAGCCAGCTGAAAAACCATTTACGCTTAATTTGGGATTGCTGTGCTGTGAGAAGAAGCACTTCCGAATTTGCTGTGAGAAGAAGCAGCTGAGTGTTTGGTAAACTGGTTTTAAAAGTGCTGTGAAAACGAAAAGCAATTTCTAAGTGGTTGGTAAGTTGCAAGGCAAAAGTGCTTTGGCTGGGTATAATTATCAAAATAGTCATGAATGCTACAAATACTTCTAAAATATATGATTTTGTTTTTTAATTTTGTACCCGTACCAAATTAAAAGTTTTCTCATGTATTGTCTTGTACACTCGTTCAAAATTTCCAACTAAACAGTAAGTTGTATGCATTTATTAAATTTTGTGCAATTATATTTCTTAACACCGCAACTAAACAGGAAATTTGAGGATGCAAATTGGTATATAATAGTAATCCATAACTTGGGTTTTGCAAGTTTGCCATTATACAAATCATTGCTAAGAATGCACTATTCTGCTCAGAGGTCAGCTTCTCACATCCTCAAGATGATGGAAAAGGACAGAATTAAGATGGATGATGAGACTTCTGCTCTTGTCCACGCTTTCAATGTCTGTGAATAATAATTATAATCCTACTTCATGGTAATATTCTCAAAGGGAAAAGTTTACCCCTCCGACTGTTTGTATGTGGACTAAAGACTTGAAGGACGGTGGAATCATTCATAAGAATTGTAGATTGCTTAACGTTGGAACATGAAAAGCATAATTTCTTGTGTGACACATCCATGGGTATTGATTCAGGGATTTGCTTTTGTTAAAGCAGAAGGAAAGATTGGTCAAAAAGTTTCTCCAGTTTTCTTATTTGAACATAAATAAGAAAATGCAGGGCCTCTCTGTGGATTATAACTAAAGATGGCTGCTTTTTGGCAGCATACCAAAACAGATGCAGAAAGTTCAGAAACAGAAACCAAGCATACTGCATACCAAAACAGATGCAGAGCATACCAAAAATCCAAAACTGGCAGCATACTCCGACATTGCATTACCAAAGGTCCAAAACAGATATTTGATTCATATTATTTTCATACCAAAACAAGAGTTTATCTAAGGATCCATTCTCCAGCTACTCACATACCAACAACATATGTTCATTCTCATAACAGAAACCCCAAAGCTTAACCATGTTCTTATGGTTGATATTCCCTATCACACTTGCAAATTGCAAGCAAATTGAAGTAAAGAGACACACCAGGAGTATAGAAACTCAACAACCAGTTCGCATGTTGGTACCTACAACAAAACACAATCCACACCAAATCAACATAAAATTGCAACGAAATTCAACCAAAACCCAAAACCAGAGTTAATAGAAAATGAGAGTCACCAAGGAATGAAGGTGAACTGATTGATTGGGGCGTACTGATGATGTTATCAGGAATCCTCTTGTTCAGGTCCCTGAGAATTTGTCTAAGGCTACCACGTAATTCAAATTGGGCACCCCTCCCCTTCTTCCCACCATTGCTGCTCTTAACCACACAAAACCCTCCTCTTCTTTTCCAGATTTCAGCTCCGGCCACTTTCCCGACCTCGATCTTCGGAGAAGAAACACAAAGAATCGATTTTGGGAGTAGGGCATTGTTGTCGGTGGTCGTCTGCAGAGCAAATTAGGGTGGATGGAGGAGGCATAGGCTGGAGCGGCGGGAGAGAAGCCTTCAGGGAACTGGATCTGAATGGAATTCAAGGCGTCGACGAAGAAGGAAGAGGAAGAGGTTGAGGCACTGTAGATGAAGCCGTCGAGATCCTTGCCGGGGGTTTTCCAGAGGGAGGAGTGCGAGAAGGATATCAATTTGAAAAAAGCCTGAGGACAATTTGGATAGTTGAGCAAAATTTCATTTAATCCTCCGCGTCCCGACTTTGATTCCCGCATAAGCTGAAATCAAAAGCTACGAATTGTAGCTTCTCCATTTCGGAGGTTGGGAGAAGTGCTTCGGGTCAAAAGCTGTTTCTTGACAGTTTACCAAACATCCTAAACATTTCTAGAAGCGTTTTTGATCTCAAAAGCAGTTTCAAAAGCATTCCCAAATTAAGCCTTAGTCTAAGACTCCAAATACGCCATTATCCAAATAGTAAACTTTTGTTGACATAAAACAGTTATCCTGATTTGGTCAATACGTTGTTCTCAAAATGTGTGATTTTTGTACCACAATGATTTTTGTAGGATCTGGTGTGGGTTGTGAAGGTGAGCTTGTCTTGGTTGCATGTTAGGAATTGGTGGAAGCGCAAGTCGCCGCAGCTAGCATCACTGCCAAATGGGAATTTGAGAGGGATTTTGTTGCAGGATCTTTGGCAAATTTGGGATGTGATTGAGGAAGGTAGAGTAAGGAAGATGAAGAACATGAATGAGGTGATAGTAGTTGAAGCATGACTAAGCTTTATTGTTGTGGCTATAGGATTGAGGGTGAGATGAAGTCAGTATTGAAGAGTGTGAGAAGTGATGTGAACCTAAATTTATTGGTTTACTAGTCATTTGAACGGTAAACGACAATTACTTCTATTTTTTACTTTGTTCGATACTTTTGTGGCCCTAAAAGTTGACTTTTTGTATCGTTCATTATTTGATAAATTTTCCTTCATGAAAGTCGTAGAGAACGTTAAACCGAACTTTTGCATATGTGGTACGTAAAAATCGAAGTTCGTATGCGAAAGTTATAAGCAAAAAATGAAAATTACTGTTCATGAAAATTTAGTTATATTTGAATTTTTACTGTGGTAGGTCAGTAACTCTCTCTCTTTCTCTCTCCTCCTCCATGCATCTCTTCTCTCTCTTCCCTTCGGGTCTCTTCGTTTTTGCTATCAAACCTCACCTTCCAACCACCAAACGGCGAGCTCCGAGCCTTGGAAGACGCGCCTCCTCCTCCTTGACACGCTTACGGTGGTGGTTCATGGCGATTTGGCCGGGATTTTACAAATCGAGCCTCCAAAGTTCTTTGTAGCAATTGGAGGTTTGTTTAGAAATGTAAATATGTTTTAACAGGTTTTGGGTTGTTCACTTTCAGGGGAAGTTCTGCTGAATTTTTGGTAAGATTTTCTCAGAAAGTGGGCCCCACAGGGCCACCTCGGATTTCAGGGTGAAATTTCAGGGCGGGTCCTGTCAAGGGAGTCTTAGTGTGTTGGTATTTATAGGAAAAATGTTTTGTTAGCTAGTTTGATATGCATTAGAGTTTTTCTATTGGGACCTCCATATTTGTTCATTTAACCTCTCATCTCTTTAAACCTCCTATTTGCTTTTTAAAAAGTAAAATTTGCTAAGTAAACCTCTTTTAAATACCTAACTTAACCTTACTCATAAATGAAAATGTTTTGGAGCATTAAAGATGAGTTTTAATGCTCCCATAATTATTTGTTTACCACAAAAGAAACTTGATATTGTTCAAAAAAAAAATCTGAGATAATTATTGAAAAAAGATAGTGTAACTAACTAACAGAAATTTATAAGGTGTTTTTCAAGCCTACTATTTCATGCTTAATTATGGATTTTCATGCTTTTCCCTATTATTAGATGCCTTGTTTCAACTGCTAGATAGCTTTGTCTCTCACACACATATAAGACTTCCTCGTTGTACTATAACCAAAATACTTGGTCATTTGAGCTTTCTTGGGATCTTATATAGTTTCCAGTTCCCAATAAATTGCTGAACAAGTTTACACTGTGAATCATTCTTTCTGCCATGTATTACGAATTGTAATTTTTTTTCCTCGTTGACTGTTGAACAAGTTCATAGTATCTAGAGATTGACTCATCTTATCCGATATTTTAAGATTCATTGCCTGCTCCACAGATCAAAGGCTGCCCATCTCAAGGATCAAAGAGGTCTTAATTCAAGGTTGTAATGGGGTCAAGATTTAGGGGTTTAAAGGAATGAAAGGATAAGGAAAAATCTCACAGTGTTCTAAAAACTTAGCAGAGCTTTGGATGGTAGTTGAGACGTCATGTAGTCATCAAGGCTTCTTCATGTTTAGCACCTCTCCTGTGGTTTTATAGAAGGTCGGATGTCTTCTTGTTAGGCCCTAGCTCCCTTCATTCTAACTACTCTTTTTTTTAAAATACTTGCAAATAGGACAAAGACCAAATTCATCGTACTTAGGCCTTCATCTCAAACCACACTCCTTATCCATAATGAGGGGACTAAAATTCATAAATACTTAACACTTTTTTTGTGAGCCCCGGAAAAATGTATCGAGCTTAGTGGAGGTCGTACGATAAATTATTTAATGATCTCGATAATCATCCAAGAGCTCGAGAAAATTTTCAGAAGTTCTCTTAAGGTGAAATCCTCGATCTAAGGATTGAATGATAAAGTATACGACACAACGAGCTCATGAGAATTTTCGGGGAATTTTCCAGATACCCGAGCTATTTATAGCGATTTTTCGAAGTTATGGGATCTTAGAAAATAATTTAGAGAAATAGAAATTGCTACGGTGAAATCCTAGCCATCCATAAATCCACCGCTTCTTCGTAGCCCTTGAAATAAATATAAATTAGGGTATTTATACCCCTTGATCAGATGAAGGATGGAGATCACTCCCAGAAAATTCGAGAGGGAGAGCTTGGAGCTCTCTGACCCGAACGACACCGCGACCTGACACTGTGACCCGGCCACAACTCCGGCGTCCGGCCACCCCACGGCGGCGCACGGGCACCACATTTTTCATCTCGTTGTCGCCGTCACGCCTGTGTTCTTTGATCGTCCATACACCGGACGAGGAGGGAGAATCGACGGTGAGAATGTCCAACTGTTCCGACGAATTGCAGCGATTTCCGGCCACCGTCTGGGTTGCATTTGGTATGGAAATTCATCCTCTCGCCTTTATCTACACGTTAGATTAATTAGTCTTTGAAATTGATGGAGTTTTGTTGAGATTTGGGTTAGCTCGGGTTCGACGCTATTGTGGAAATTCATCCTCTCGCCTTTATCTACACGTTAGATTAATTAGTCTTTGAAATTGATGGAGTTTTGTTGAGATTTGGGTTCTGGGTTAGCTCGGGTTCGACGCTATTACTTACGTTCTCGGTTCGTTCCTGCTCGGTTTCTGGTTCGACTGCTCCCGTAGACAAGGCCTTACTTCGATTGAGAGCTAAAGTCTGAAAGTGTCTTGGTGGGTGTTGTGAATCCTCAGTTCATCGTCTGTTGGGTTTCCGGTTCCGAGATCAAAACAAGGTGAGTTGAATTGCTTTCGGCTTTGGTGAATTGTGATTCTTGTTACGATGTTGATGGGTTATTGTTTTGGTGGAGTTGTAAACTCAGAAACTTTGAATTGGGGTCATTGAGGCTTGGATTGCCTGTCCATCATCGAGTTTTTGGAAGACTGCCGCAAGGGAGCTAAGGTTCACCTTGCAGATTGTAGTACCGAAGGTAAACCCGAGTTTCTAGATGGAAATGTTTATGTTTGTTTGGCTCGACAGATTGATTAACTTGTTGAAATGGATGACTGGTGATGTATGAGTTAATTGTATTGAGTTGTTAGGGAATGGAATTGTGGCTATGGTTAATTAAGAAGTGAAAGTACCGAAGTTATGAGTTGGTGGTGAAGTGGGAAAAGTTTAAGTATTGTGAAATACTATGAAATGGTCTTGGTGATATGGGTGTCTATAGTAATTCTATCGGATTACTATACTATACGACGAAACTTGAAGTGGAAGTTAAGTTGGGTGTGGAACGAATTGAGATCGTTTGTTAACGAAATTGGGGAATTTGAGATAATTTTCTCTATTGCTTGTGTATGTGTTGAAAGTCATAGTAAGTCAAGAAAAGGACTTAATATATTGGGTGTCCTTAATAAATTGGGTGCACTTAATATATTTGGTCGATATAGTAACTTCAAGTAAATGTGTTTGAACTTATATTTGGCAAGGCTCATGTAGTAGATAATTAAGCTAGGGCCTACAGGAGGTTGGACTGGGTGATGGTGGGTCATGATATAATAAGTATTTAGCCAAGGCCCGGCTCACTTCACCTCAGCCGAGGCCCGGATCACTTCACCTGAGTCGAGGTCTGGCTCACCTGAGTTGGGATCTGGTTTACTTGTGGCTGAGAAAGTCCTATCCAATGCCCGGCCCGTTTCAGTTGGTCAGGGACGCTAATGGCAGGACATCATGAGTAGATAAAAGCTACTAAATGTCAAATTCTACGTTCAGAGACATTACAGCACTAAGTGTGGCAGTTACAAAAATAAGCATTGAAGAGTCATGATGGTTGATCACTAGTTATGCACGTCAAAGGAATTTTATTCTTAGAATTCAATTTGTAATCAATTCAGTCTCAACAATTAAATTTGAGATTGTATTTGTTTTATACTATAAAAGAGGTCGTAGACATCTTTGTTAAAGGTCCACGACCAAAAACACAAGAGCTCAATACAAATTCAACATTCTCAAATTCTCTATCGCATCTCTACACTCTATCAATCTAAAGTATCTCTCGTCAATTATTTTACTTACTGGTATTGATAGCTAAGTTTGTAAGCTATTGATTTTCCTTATTCACACTTAAGATTGTCAATTGTAGCAAGGGTAAACAAGGGTCTTTCTCGCAGAAGACTATGGTTCTAACTACTCAAAACAATGTCACAGTTTGTTCCTAACGAACAGCAGTCAAAAACCTAATTAAAAACCTAATCTAAATTATCAGAAAATTACGAAAATGTATAGATACATGCTAGACACATAGGGCGTCTAGCACACAAAATTTGAGATTATTCGGAATTGATTTACTATTCTAAACAAATACGAAAATATAGAGTACAGAAGCTGAAAATAACAAAAACTGGTTTTAAGATGGTTTGAAAACAATATGATGAAGATAGTTAGGGAAGATGCATCCACCTCGGACAATCACACACAAGACAATTTGTTCAATCCTAATTCAATTAATCTAGATGAAGATGCTCAGGTTGGCTCGGTACGCTTGAACACAACCTATTACCCTTTCTTACTTCGTACGCTAGGCAGGAAGTGCTCTACACTTAGACTATTCCCAAGCAATGCAACCTAAAGGTACGCTTATTAGATTTAACATGCAGAGATCATTAAGGTCTAAAAGAGTTTGAAACATCACTAGGCATCGCAATAAACTTAGCGCCTTGCTAAACCTAGGACTTTGTTTACTTGATAGTGAAAACTAACAATTGCTTCTCCAGAAGGTTTGAGGAGTCCAACTATTGACACATGCATCAAACAATCAAAACGGTAGAATCCTAACATGCATACTAAGCGTGCACTCAAAGCATATAAGCAAGAATTCATCAATGGAAAAGTAGTAAACAAAAGTCTCATCTTGGATTAAAAGAAAATAACATCAAAGGTCAAATCATCTATAGTTCATGTGTAGGGGCTTCAAACAACCCCCTAACTAATCTAAACTAGCTAAACATAGAATAAACAAAACAAAATAAAGAAGGGGAGGAAGAGAGAGAGAGAGCTGTTGCAGATTGATATCCTTTTATATGCTTAGAGGTTGCCTTCATCTTTCTTGTTGTGTAGGAAATCTAAAACCTAAAAGAATTAGGGTTCACGTGCTTAGGTTGAGTTTTCCTATTGGCTCTTGAACTTGATGACTCATTCCGACCATTCACATCATGCCATTTGTCTATATTAAGCTGAAATATGATGCACAAACTCGTCCTCGGGCTTCTCGGTGTGATTTGGGCCTCGAAACATAAATTCCTGTCCAACCTCAGATTCATGTGAAACCTGACCTTCTTGTACTAAATCGGCCATAACTTCTTCTAGAAAAATGATATTGATGAGCGTAAAAATATTTGAAAACTAGACATCCGAGGCTTTCCATCAATATAAAGATCATCATCTGGATCATTGTGAGCTGGTCTCAGTGGGCTGTCGAAGTTGACTGATCTGCACAGGCAGATTTCCCGATTTTGCCTTTCAATCCCTCTTTTACTTCTTTTCTCCTTCTTTGCTCCAAGATACCTATAAAACAAATAAACAACGTAAATAACTAGAAAATACACTAAACTAACAAAGAAATTATAGAGATTAACGCTATTAACATCGCATAATTATGCTCCAATCATGTATTTTTCTTGTCTTTCCTGCATTTACATTCTTGCATATTTATTTTGTCTTTAATTCTTTGCTCATTATTTTTCCGGCACTTGATTTCTATGCATCTACTTTATTTTGTCGTTCTTTAATTCCTTGCTCATTATTTTTTCTGCACTTGATTTCTTTGCACCTACTCTCCTGCATTTACTTTTTCACAAATCATGTTAAGAAAATCATATAAATAAGTTTTTAGGGTTCATGCGTTTCTTCATCCGTACTCGTATTGAATCAAGGCATCAAGGTAACACCTTATACTTTGATTTTGTTTTTACTGTGACTTATGAGTATCTGCATCCTATAGATTTTCAATTATCACTCGCACTTTCACATTCACTCACCGAGTTGCACAGCACGAACACTCCGACTAGCAAAGCCGAATTGTGTAAAGTCCTTGCATCCAAGGCAGAGACAACCCCGCGGCCGAGAACAATCCTTCCTCGGCCCATAGTCGACTGATTAGAAGTCAGATCAGCGCAAACTCAGTAACCTAGATCAAAACCTCGCTTGGCCTCTCGGCCGCCAGTTGGCACGCCCGCCCACACGTCACCAAGCCAGAAGGACGCGTGTAAGCTAAGAAGACCTCGGCTGAGTGACACGTAGCCGAGACGATTTTTGAGCGAACATCTTTTGGCACACTCGGTGGGACCACATTTGGTGAATATTATTAGACCATTTAGTGAGACATTAAATATTATGTATTTTCACTAATGAGTTATTATGAATCGAATTTACACGGCTCTATTTCAATAAATAATTACAATGGCCAATATGGCCAAGATCAATTTTATGGTTATGATGGCAGATATAGCTATGATGCTTATCAAAGTTTTATTGATTTAAACTGCCATGCATCTTGGGATCAACAAAATCCCACAATACTACCTCAATATGGCTTTGATCACTGAAATGGCTATGGCAGCCAGCGTTGTTATGGGCTGGCCAACGAGCCGTATGGTAATTGTGGCCAAACAGTTAATGCACCATGCAATAGTTATAATTCAAATTATAATCATAACAACCAAGACGGCTACAACCAAATAGGGCCCTACGACATTTTTGATGTCTTGAGTAGCAGCTTGTATGGGAGACTCGACTAGCCGCGCTACAGCCCCTGTACAATCAACAAGTTGGTCACAATCAAATGGTTGAAGAAAATGTAAGCTCTTGGGGAGGTGGTGTAAAATCTTTTGAAAAAGCCATAAATGTGAACAAGATCATTCAAAAAGGGGTGGCAGAAATAGCCACACAATTTTCTATTTTCAGAGAAGAGATGAAGTCACACCTGAATAAGATGAAGATGCTGAGACATCAAAAAATACTGAATGAGGCATGCCACTGTAACCGCGACCATGACCTCAAAAAAGAGGTATCCATTGATGATCATATGGAAACTCGACCGCCTGTTGTTCTTCCTTCAAATTTGGAGGCAAACATGGTGGGCCAAAATTTGCAAAATGTCAAGGAGGATGACCATCACATGGTTGAGTGTACAATTAACGAGACTATTCATATGGATATGGTTCTCAAAAAGAAAGCCGACCTCAACAATTTGCTGCTTAATGAAGATCTTAATCTTGTACCCAAGGAATGTCGGCTCACTGAGCATAATGTGGTCAATGGTGATGATCATCTAATTCAAGATGTCATGCATGTCGACATGATTATTGGAAATAAAGCTGACTTGGAGAAGCCACTGTCAAATAAAGTGGAACCGAGTACATTTGAAGAACATATAATTTCGGCTCACAAGAAAGCCGAAAAGAAAACAAATCTCAATCATTCCCTTTGGTCAATGAAGATCGGCCTCGAAAAATTTGAAATTCATGCCGAGAATACAAAATGTTTCAAAACTTGGGGTGAAACATTTTTGGCCACCTCCATAATGGCACACAAGATTTTTACATTTTGTTTTCTTGCTTTAGTTTCTGCAAAAAATAAAATAATTGAAAAGTTGTGTTTTTGGGAGCCGTTCAATTGCTCGGTAGGCACGAAACTGTAAGGCCGAAATATTTCTATGATCAAGGTTGGAAAAAATTTGAACATTATTCAATAATGAGGACGACTTTGTTTACTAGTTCCTTCACCACTAGGCTCGAGCCGAGGCTCAAGGAATTAGGGAGGGAAGTCTACGAAATCACTTGACATGGGCTTGAATTAATCCAATTAATTCAAGGGAAGGAAAGTATATGCATGCACATTTCCTTGGAAGACAAGAGTAGCGTTATGGAATTCTTGGCAAACTCTGAGGCCGAGATTTATAAAAAAAATTTGTAACTCGACTTATGCCGAGCTAAAAAAAAAACGGAGAGAGACTCTGCTAGAATTACCGTTCTTGATGCTGAGCTATACCAAAGTTTACTTTGCTAGTACCTTGAGGCCTAGTTACCTTATAAAGGAAAGCCACGGCTTGATTTGAAGCCGAGTTATAGAAGGAAAGGAGAGTTCAACTAGCTTTTATGAAGCTGAAGTTCCAAAAAGCTTTTACCTCGGCTAGACTTCATGAAGCTGAGCTCCATAAATTATTTGTATTTTGACTCAGCTAGTTTTTATGAAGCCAAAGTTCAGAGAGGTATTTACCTTTGGATAGATTCATGAAGCCGAGATCTATAAATTATTTTAACTTGGTTTGCTATTTTTTTGAAGACGAGGTTCAAAGAAGAAAAAATCCATGGTCAAATTGGGCTGAGGAACAATAAGTGAAGTCAAACTTACGGCCAAGAAAGACCGAGCATGTGACAGCCCAGTTGAGTTACTTATCAAGAATGTAAGCATACCGGACATGGCATGGTGTAGGTTGGAGCAGATGAGTTAGAAAAAGTAGGTCCTTGCCAAACCAGGGGGGGGGGGGGGGGGGGGGGGGGGGGGGGGGGGGGCCTCACTTCACCTCAGTCGAGGTTCGGCTCACCTGAGTTGAGGACTGGTTTACTTGTGGCTGAGAAAGTCCTATCCAATGCCCGTTTCAGTTGGTCAGGGATGCTGATGGCAGGACATTATGAGTAGATAAAAGCTACTAAATGCCAAATTCTACGTTCAGAGACATTACAACACTAAGTGTGGTTGTTACAAAAAATAAGCATTGAAGAGTCATGATGGTTGATCGCTAGTTATGCACATCAAAGGAATTTTATTCTTAGAATTCAATTTGTAATCAATCCAGTCTCAATAATTAAATATGAGATTGTATTTGTTTTATACTATGAAAGGGGCCGTAGACATATTTGTTAAAGGTCCACGACCAAAAACACAACAGCTCAATACAAATTCAACATTCTCAAATTGTCTATCGCATCTCTACATTCTATCAATCTACAGTATCTCTCGTCAATTATTTTACTTACTGGTATTTTTCTTGTCTTTCCTGCACTTACATTCTTGCATATTTATTTTTTCGTTCTTTAATTCCTTGCTCATTATTTTTTCGGCACTTGATTTCTTTGCATCTACTTTATTTTGTCGTTCTTTAATTCCTTGCTCATTATTTTTCCTGCACTTGATTTCTTTGCATCTACTCTCCTGCATTTACTTTTTCACAAATCATATTAAGAAAATCATATAAACAAGTTTTTAGGGTTCATGCGTTTCTTCGTCCGTACTCGTATTGAATCAAGGCATTAGGGTAACACCTTATACTTTGATTTTGTTTTTACTGTGACTTGTAAGTATCTGCAGCCTATAGATTTTTCAATTATCGCTCGCACTTTCACATTCACTCACTGAGTTGCACAACACGAACACTCTGGCTAGCAAAGCAGAATCGTGTAAAGTCCTTGCATCCAAGGCAGAGACAACCCCGCGGCCGAGATCAATCCTTCCTCGGCCCACAGTCGATTGATTAGAAGTCAGATCAGCGCAAACTCAGTAACCTAGATCAAAACCTCATTTGGCCTCTCGGTCGCCAGTTGGCACACCCGCGCACACGTCACCAAGCCAGAAGGACCCGTGTAAGCCAAGAAGACCTCGACCGAGTGACATGTAGCCGAGACGATTTTTGAGCAAACAGTTCGGTAATTAACCGAACTTGTCACGATTATTCAAACGTGGTCAAATTGGTCAATATTGGTCAAACTAAGAAATGTCAGTCAAACAATAGTCAAAGTGGCCAATCTTGGTCAAACCAGGAAAGGGTAGTCAAACCAGGAAAAGTCGGTTGTACGATTTGTTAATGGTCAAGATTTCAATCACTAGCTCAATAAGATATTAACTATTGAAATGTCAGACTCTAGTTACCCGAGGAACGGAAGGTTCGCGACTCTTGGAGTACTTGAGAGAAAGAATCGGAATCCAGGACTCTCCTCGGTTAGTGATTTTCTTATATATTGTTATTAATGTGATGCATGTTAAATGGTATGGTTTGGTTATGTTAAAGTGCAATGAATACTAACCAAATCGTGAGAGATGTGATGGCTTGAGAGTGAAGGGGCACTGACTTCCCTGGGTTCGATCCCCTAAACCTCGGGAGGGTTAGCTACACCAGTAGAACAGTGAGCGATCGCAAAGATGACCTGATTCCATGTGTGCAGCTAGGTAGCGGACGCTCTCGCTACGCTTACCTGGTTTATAAATTAGTTGAAGTAAGGTCGTGTAGTGGGTCTATGGGATCGGCCATCAGGTAAGATTCAGCGTGCATGTATACTTGAGTGTCTTGCATCGATTTTCGGCTTAGAAAGCATTTCTATAAAGTTGTCGTTCTTTTAAATGTTTAGTTTAAGCATGTTTTCATACTGGAGCTCCAAAAAAAAAATTATTTGATTTCAAACCTAGTCGAGATAGAGTTCCTATTGAGCAGCAAGGACGAAAGCTCACCCCTACAATAGTATGGAAGCAGGTACTGTGCACTGGTGACGGGACAGTAGCGGGCGGAGCTGGGTGTGCACAAGCTCGGTACATCATCATTTGGATTTTATTCTAAATTCTATTTCTCGGACTCACTACAAGAAATATGAGCTTTTGCAAGGGGTTTATATGCAAAGAACCAAAGTTCCTTGTATTTGGTGTGAGTATGCAAAGAATATTACAGTTCCTTGTATTTGTTTAAGAGAATATACAAAGAATAGAAAACTTCCTTGCATTTGGGCTCCAGATATTTTAGAACCAAACAATTCCTTGTAAATGTTTCACAATCCTTGCATTAATCTGGGCGGGAGAGTTGGCGCTAAAATGAAAAAAAACTTAATACAAGGAATTGTACAATTCTTTGTTTTGTTTACATTAATACGGCAAGGATTTGAGAAAATTCCGTGTATGTAATAAAAAACAAGGAACCCAATTCCTTACTTCCTTTGCCGATATCAAATAGAAAAATAAACATATGGAAGCTTCTCTCACATATCCCAAAGACCAATTCTGAAAGCTCTCGATATTCTCTCAGAATTTGACGACGAACTCTTACGAGTACCACCGATGCTTCTTGTTCCTATCAATTTTCCTATTCGTCTTTGGCATTATAAGAAGACATTTCTTCATCTCTCTCGTCCTTGATGTCATTGACATGGTGAAAGTTGTATTCAGGTTCTTGTTCTCTCTCTACTTGAAGATTTAATCTTTGATAATTATGTTCTTGCGAATTGATGTATGGGCTTTCTATTTTTGTGCTCTGGGTTCTCTTTTAACAAGTCAATTTGGGATTTTGTTGATTGGTGGTGATGAGAATGTTTTGAATTTGCTTTGTATAAAAGCAACAAGAAAGGATTTTAGTTTGGCTAAACATTAGCCTGACGATGTTAATTTAGCTTTCAATTGCAAATATACAAAATTGATCATTTGACAATCTAAAGAATGAAAATTGCTAAAGATCTTGATATAGTTCATACCTTTTTGCAAACTCAGAGCTCTATAACAAAGAACTCTGTGAAAATCAAGTGAGAAAATGAGGGAAAGTAAGAAAAATTAGATAAGCTTAGTTTGGTTGGAGAGGAGGATTAAGGTAAAGTGTTGGGCTTTCATGGTCTGCTGGCTTTACTAGAATAGGGAGTTGCAGAATGAATATGGTTTTTTTTTTTTTTATAAGACGAAAATGGTTTCATTTATGAGAAGTGTTCTTGGGGACTCTGAGATTGATGAATTGTTCAAGATATTTAGGTGAAAGAAACAAGCTAAGACAGAATAAACTTCATACTATGAACTTCTGTCCACTCGACATAAAAAGCTTCTGTCTATGTGCTCAATTTCTTCAACTGAGCTTTAGGTAATTATTGCAGAATTATTGTCATCATGATAATTTTCTCTTTTGAGTTGATTATGTTCACTAGTGTCTTGTAACTATTTGCTGTTGGTCAGAGGGGGACATGTGCTTTAGGGTCTGATGCCTACAAAGTGGAGTGTATATAGACTAATGAGAGTGAGGTCAAGTAACCATATATAAAGGATTCAGCATCGTGAGAATTTGGAATTTTAAGAAAGACCAGGCTGGATTGAAATTGTTTTTCTATTATCGTCCATTTATACCATTCTATAATTACGCAGTTTAGGTATTAGTGACATGCCAATGTATTTTGATGGGAAGCAAAGAGGCAAGGTTTCAAAACCATGAGTCTGTGGCTTGGCTGTGATGTTGATCCCTGTTTTTGGGATATAGGAACATGTTCTCTGGATTTTTTGGACTTCAAAGGAAGAGCTTTGGTCATGTTTTCAACTCAATAAGCAGCTACTGTCACCCATAGCAAGTAAGGGATGCCATCTTAATAGGTGGGATTCCCAGGTTACTTGTAGAAACCCATATATATCTCCGGGCTATCTGATTTTAACTCTTGGGAAGATAATTGGCTTGTGGCCTTGTGGGGTCATCCTTTCAGTTACTGTTTTCTAGCTTTTACGTCTTTGGATCATCGTGCTTAGTCTTCCTTAGCCTCCTAATTATTCCAGGTTTTCTGTGGAATCTCACTTTCAGAATGAACTTTAGTGAGAGGGATCTTGCTGATTTTAGTTATTTGGTGTCAGGGATATTAAAATTAGTGTCTTCCTGTATTTTCCATCTATGCTGGATAATCCTAAACATCGCATCTTTGAACCTAATAGGTTTATTGGATATCTTGGTTCCATCAAAAATTCAATTTTTTATTTTGGATAAATACATTGGATTTGCTTCAAGAAGAGCTATGTGTTCGATTTCTTCAACTGAGCTTTAGGGATGACAGAATTACAACTTACGCTTATATGATTGCTTCCTTTAACTGAAGTTATGTATGAGTATATGCCAGAAGTACAATATTAGACATCAATTACCACTTGCTCCCAGTTTTTTGTTTTCCTCTTCCATTTTAACTTTTAAAGATATGCATGCAGTAGTGGTCCATATGCACTCTCATCTCTATTGCCTGCATGATCAGTATTCCAATTAGTATGTACTCAAATCAAAATTTGAATTTTTGACCAAAGTATGATAGATGTTGTAATTACTGAGGAAATGAATAGACCAGAAAAGAAAAACACACAATAAAGGTTGAGGTTGGCTTACCGTCATTCTGCTCTTGGACAAATTGTGCACTTTTTTATCGAGCTATGTGTTTGAATAATGAATACCAGTATATCAGTATCAATTTATGATATTTTGGAAGTATGATCAATGTAAAATTATGATGGAGTTTTGCCACTATAAATATATGGAATTCTTTCCTGGCTCCCAGAATTTATAATTGAACCATTCTGAGTCATAGTTGATGAATTTCATACACCGACCTTCAATTGATTTATAAACTGCCTTGCATGTTACAGATGGGTTCCTTAAGCAAGAGGTTACTTTAAACATTTAATTAGATAGAGTTGGGGGCATTGACTTTCTGTTTCACACTTTGAGTCCTTATTTAGTTATTACTCATAATAGGAAAATTGATGCATGATTGATATAATTAACCCGTGGATCAAAGAGGATGTGAGTAGTAATGGAGAAAAATGCACATGTATGGTTAGACATAGTATAGCGACCAAAATGGGTCATGTTTAATGCTTGCTTTCGGCTCCTCGCCGAAGAGCTAGCCTTCGAGTTTGCATCTTAATTATAATAGCTGTTATATTGACACTCCTCTAAAATCATTTTCTCATTTAATTAGTTTTCTACACTAGTAAAACTTCTTGGTTATAGCTTTGTCTTGGTTTCAGATATTGATTTCTCTCTGAAGGTGGTTGTGGTTCATTTTGTTTTTTTTTTTTTTTTTAATAGTGTCACTTATACTTATTGTGTCAAAATTTAACTGTTTGATCTTGCACATATTATTTCAGTACAAGGAAACATTAAGGTCATTAGAATCCTCCTGAAACGATTTGTGTGAAGTCGTTAAATTGAGCTTGTGCAGTCCTCAAAGAAACTAAGGAAAAGGTTTGATTTCACTACCTACTTTTTTCAAGTATCGATCTCAATATGTCATGATATGAATTATTTATCTATCAATATTTATACATGTTCAAAAGTTTCAGCATGTCTTTAGTTCATTATGAGCTTGGTATATATTTTTAAGTACTTTGTTTGCTTTCCTTCAATTACTTAATTTTGAAGATTAGTGGCCCATTATATACATATATACACATGCACGATATATGTGTATATTTAAGTACTTGGTTACTTGAATTACTTTTGGAAGAGTTGTAGAGTTAGGATATAATATAATAATGATGGTAAACAAGTAATACTGAATCAATACTTCTTAGTATGAATGAAAAATAAAAATAAAAAACAAAATGAACACATATGTTTCATACACATGAAATTGGAATTGTTTGCTAATTGACACAGAGAATGACAATGATTTCATAAATGATGATTCTGACGTTATGGAGGATGATGAACCATCATCAAATGAAAATGAAGATATAGTTGGTAGTGAGGCAGATAGTGATTTAGAATAATGGTAGTGGTCAATTAGTCTAGGTAATATCTCAGTTGAAGTTCAATGAAATATACATGTTATTTTTTATAATGTATTCTATGTATGATTAGTGCACTGCTTGTACTTATTTTTCTTTAAGCTAAGGAAACTGTTTTATTTGTAATTGAGCTAAAGGTAATTGACATATTGCAGATGGCTCAAGGGAGAGGGAAGCGGATAAGGAAGGTTCAAAAAGTGCCTCCACCTCAACAGCCAGCTACAACAACTATGGCTAATAATGTGTCAGCTAGACCTACTGTGCGTGAGAATGTGCCAGCAACGCCAACTATGACAGATAATGCGTTTGCTACCCCTACTGTGCGTGAAAATGTGCCAGCAACAACTACTGCCTACTCCCAATTGAAGACTCGACTAAAGAAGGAATGGAAAGCATTTGGCTCACCTGAGCTAGGAAGAGCAAACTTGCCTAGTGCAGATTTATGGAATGGGAGACCTGTCTCACATTGGCACTGGCTTTGTGACAACATATACACCAACCAGTCTTGCATTGTATGGATTCATTAATTTCTTTGTTTTTATTATTCAATTATTGTAACTGAACGTTTATAAATTTGATTGATAATTATTTGCATAATGAAGGAGATTGCGGAAAAGAATTCTGCTAACAGGTATATGCAACAACATACTCATAGAGTTGGTGCACGGTCATACGTGCAACATGCTTTGGTGGCCTCTAAGGTAAACTTGAATTAGTTTCAAGTTCAAAAGCCACTCTTAAATGTTCCGTTAACTGATTATTAATATATATATATGTGTATTTGTTTAATGGAGGGTGGGAAGGAGTTGTCACTCATACAGAATTGGGGAGAGAAACACAAGGATAATAATCATGAATGGATCAATGAGGCTGCCAAGAACAGATATGTAAGTCACTTAACTCAAATATGTAAGTCACTTAACTAATCGATTTCCCGAGTTTGAGACTTTGTATTCGCCTTGACTGCGGGTATATTATCATTTAATGGCTGTATTGTGTTAGGATTGTTGCATCAATTATTGCTGTGCTTGATTTGGATTCCTACAACTGGGGTTCGTTACATCAATATGAAATTTATTCATTTTAATTTCTTCAATTGGAGTGTTAGATCAGTAGGATTTGGATTTGTATATATGCGTTTGTTTGATTTGGATTTTGGAAGATTGTTCTTTTTGCTATTGATATAAATGGGTTCGTTACACTCCTACTGATATAAATGGGTTTGTTTGATTTGGATTTTGATTCCTTCATAACTTACGTGCTCAATAAGGCTGAGAGATGTTGATGAAGCAAAGACATTGTTCTTTTTGCTACTCACAATCTCCAGTAGTAAAACTTTGAAGCTGTAAGCATGTGGTTCCTATGCTTAATCATTATGTATTTTCATGTTGCAGGGCAATTGATTGCTTTTTTACTCTACATGACACCATGATATTATCATCTATGGAAAGAATGTTTAATTGCTTGCTAAATTATCAAGAGGGAAAGAAACAGAATGAATCATTTAATGTACTAATGTGACAATGTTATGTATGGTTATTTGAAGTAAGGAGATAGTTTGTGGTTGTTTACACCTGTTTATTCGTGTTTGCATTTGTATTAGACTATTATTAGATATATCGCCTGGAAGTGTCTCTTCTTTAAAAAAATGTAGAACAAGAAAAAGGCTGGAAAAGTGTTCTTTTACTACATCAGGCCACAGTTTGTGACGATTACCTTGGTGTAAGGGCGGTTGAATCGTTTTTCTGCCTTGACAGCTCTCTTATCTTCTGTCGCCAAAGCAAACTCTCTCTTTCTTTGTTAACTTTGTAAGAAAAGAAATAGAAATACGTTTCCTGCTCAGAGTCTCATACTTGCTACTGCTCAGTTTAATCTTTTGAGGTATAGTTGGTAAATCTGGAACTTTTCTTTGAAATAGATGTTGTGCTTGATTTAATGTATGCAATTGGGCTTGCAAATTGTGTGCTATTGCTTTGTGTATTTCTCCTATTTCAAGTCTTTAATGAAGTCAGTGCTTGCAAATCACTGCTGGTTATGTAAATATTTGTACAACGAATGTATATAGTTTAGCAAGTGAACAAACCCGCGGCATCGCGTGGGAGGCATTACCTAGTTAATTCTGTTTGTGTAGGAGAAGATGGAGGCTGAGAGGAATGCCCTTTTAGAGAAGTTGTACCAAGAGGCACCCGAGGGTACGCACATGATTCTATCAAACTGACTTTGGAAGCTGAGTACCCAATAATGGCTAAGGAGCTTGGGAGGAAGGGTAGGATGATCCATGGCATTGGTAACGTCCCTCACATACGTTCTAATATACGCAGAGTATCTGCATGGCGTGGCAACAATTCTGAGGTAGCTGAATTGCGTGATCTTATCGACCAACTTATCTTTAACATGCTCAGTATGAAGGAACAAAATGGACTATTGAAGTGAGGATGACTTCCCTCATCCTAGCACCAACTTCTAAGACTTTGCTTGAGTACTTTGGGTGAGCAGTTGTTAGACTTTTGGTTTGATGTCCCTTTTTGTGCAGTTATAGCTTTTTACCTTGATTATGGTACTGTCTAGCAATACTCAAGCAAATCCAATGTGTCTCTTTTGAGTAATGCCAGCTGACACATAACTAGTATATTAGAATTTTGGTGGATTTACTTGAGTTTTGACCTTGTGCCTCACTGAGCTCAAAGTCTCAACACATATAGGACATATAATTAGATTAGTGCAGCTAATGTAGGCTGAGTAGCTTCTAACTTTTGATGTACAAATGAACAAGTTCATTATATATGAAGCAGTTATTTAATGTGAAATATGAAGAATTTCTTTTATATTCAGTTTATTTTGTTTTTTTATTTGCTGGAAAATCAATTTATATTTAATTAGGAAAAAAAAACAATAATTATTCAAGGAATGGAAGTTCTCAAATTCCTTGCAATAACTTACGCAAAAGCAAATGCAAAGACTAACATGCAAAGAAATTTCCTTGCATTTGATATTTGCACACTCATACTTTTACAAAAATGTAAGGAAATTTCCTTGTATATTAGTTCTTGCATTTGGGAAAATAGTGAAAATTCCTTGTATATAGTTTAATGCAAGGACTGATATGCAAGGAATTATCCTTACATATGATCAGTAATGTGGACCCCAAATTGTAAAATGCAAGGACAAATTCCTTGCAAATGATTTTCCAAATGCAAGGAATTTTCAAGTTGTTGTATTTGCTCTTTTGCAAGGGCCTCTTTGCAAGGACTCAAATGCAAGGAATATTCCTTGCATTTGGGTTAATGCAACGAATTTTTGGTTTTTTACAAGGAAAAAATTCCTTGCAAAAGGCCATTTTTCTTGTAGTGACTTCATATTCCGTGACTTGTTGATAGTTAGCTCTATAGCAAATCTAGTCGAACTGTTGTTCTTTGAAGTTCGTACTTTCCTTGTGAGCATTCATTCCAAGTTTTCGACGAATGAGACAAATTTTAGTAATTCAGAGATTTACACTTCAAAAGTATCTTTAGCTTCCGCTGTGTTTTTACCAAAAAGTTTCCAAACAAATTGCCTAGCGATCCTCTAGGATGTAAATCGATTTTCCGGTTTATGTTTTAGAGCCTCGCGGCACTGTGACGTGCTCAAGCTGGTGAGGTGCGGTTTTGGGCATCACATTTTTTCTCTTTGCCCTACACTTATTCTTTATGATTTCATTCTTTTTTTTTTCTTTTTCTTTTTCAGCATACATATATTTTTTTCATGGACAAGTCTTGTCTCACACTTAGTTCTTCCCATCATATTCATGTAATAACGGCACCTTGATCTTGTCTTTGCCACATAAATATAGCTCCACTAAATCTTTAGAACAATGGTAAGGATATAAATATATTAAGGTTCAAAGGTTACGGATATTGAGGGTGATAAAAGAAAATGTTTAAATGTAGGCTCAAAGGGGTTAAACTATGGGGTGTGTACATCTTGTGTACACAATTGGGGACACAGGCTATTTTTGTCTTTGGTGGAAGTTCCTAGGTGCCTTTATCCTTTCCAAAATCAAGGACATGTATTGATAAAAGTTTCAACTAGTACAAGAGCAAGTTCTAGTAATCTCTAGAGTTTGTTCAACTTAATCTATGACAAGCAGTCAATCAAAGAAAAAGATAATGAGATCACTAAGCATCGCCACAAAACTAAGAGTATCATTTTCAATAAACACTCACAAAGAATAGAAAATAGGCTCTAATTCTCACAAGGGTTATTATGAATCCAAACTCATCATCAACATGCTCAAAATTCTATACAAAGTTGACGGAAAGCCATATCTACTACACAGAATGCATTTAACTTCATCTCAATATTGTGATCCTCTTTTGTCTATAATTTTAGACATAAAAGCTCATCCTAAACAACTGAAAAGCAACCTAAGATTCGAAAAACAAAACAAAAACAGAAAAACAAGTACTAAAGATGCCAAAAGAACGAAAATAACTAATGAATTGTTTTTTTTGGATTTTTGATATTTTTCAAAAAACACGAAAATTTGTAAATCCCTTCCCCCACACTTAATTTTTACATTGTCCTCAATGTGAAGCAAATATAAGCATGCAAAGTAGAATGAAAGGCATAGAAGAAAAAGGCAACAAAAACAAACAAAGAAAGGTGAGAAAAGTAGAGAATGCTCCCTCTTTGAAGTGCATAGAAACCTTGCAGCAACCTTACTTCCGAGGCTCAGAGCTCATCTATTCAGAACCGGAATCCCAAGGCTCTACTTGGAGATGAAAGTTCATTTCAAAGCTTTCCATACATATGTGGTACGGATTCCAACTGTAAGGATATGAAAACTAGAGACCTGCAAAATTAGCAAAAAACCACAGAAAACTGGCAGAATGTTGACAGAATGACCTTCGTCCATTCAAACCTGAATACTAAAAGCTACAAGGGTCACATTCAGATACCTTTTGGTAGTAATGAAGTAGACATCGGGGCTTCAAATCAATATAAGGTTTGCCTCATTTAGACCCCGAGAAGTATCCCATGTTTTGCACTTTATGTGGCTCAACTGCCCAGTTTTGTGGTTTTCTGTCAAGACCTTTATGTACTTTACTTGAAATCCAAATGCTATGAAACTTGAAATTTGGATCTACCAATGCCATTGGAAATTAGACTCTTAGGGTGTCAGATGCATGTATGATACGTCTTCTGATCCCAGGTGAGCTATGAACAGTGGCCGTCCAAAATGAACTGATCCGCGAGGCAGAAAAATTGTTTCGCCAAAAGTGAACTTTCTCAAACTTTTCTTCAACTATGTGACCTGCACACAAACTAAAAGCATAAAAATAACAAAATATGAAACAAAGAAATAAAGGAAAAGGAATAAACAAAGTGTTCTTTAGAAATTGAAGCTTTAAATGCCGCAATCTTTCTTCTATATTTATTAGGTTGCCTTCCAAGAAGCTCTTGGTTTAAAGTCTTCAGCCTGACATATCAGCTCTTCATCAAGAGTAATTAGGAGGTTTAGGCTGCAGTTCAATCAGATGCTTAAGCCTCTTCAAAGATGTTTCATGATCCCTTGATAGCAATTTAGGTAACTTAGAAGCAATGGAAAGATAGGATTTTATGCATCTATTTTTCTTTCTCTTCTTCCATTGTCTCCATCTTTTCTTAAGTTTAACAATCACGGCAAGAATGATCTCCTTATCTAATTTGAGATGTTCATGTACCACTATCTCCACTTGATCAACAAACTCCAACGTTGCTTGGATGTTGAGAACATGTTTAGAGCTTGAATGAGGCGCTGAAGAATCATGTGGTCTTCCATGTGCTAGCAATAAAGGTCCAAATGTAGGAGCTTTGATGGACTCCTTTTTTAAGCAATCCTCCATTGTGGTCTCGTAACCTTTTGGATCTTATGCGGTGACATGATTGTTTCAGGCAATTGGGACACATTTGCATGAAGCTCATCCTTACTTCCTTTATTGTAGGATTCCTCATCATCAAAGTGATCTTCCTTTTCTCACTTTCATGTAGTGTACTTCATAATCCTCACAAGTCTTAACATTGCATTGCTCTTCATAAGACTCATTCAAATCCCTTACTTCATCCTCATCAAATGTTAAATCATGGAATGCATCATGAGGTTGACAGAATGTCGTGATTGTCGGTAGCTCCCCTAAAGTTTCCATCAGTGTAGAAGGGTGCTCATGAGATATTAAGGTTTCCAAACACCTTTGAGTTTCTACCAAATCATCATCACGAGCTTGCTATCCCTGAATCCAAGAATCATCCAGAGCCTCAGTCAACTTATTTGGAGTCTTAATCATCTCATCAAAATTTGTAGACATATCCAAGTTTTGAGGAGGTGGTGCTTGTGGCCAATAATCATGGTATGAACATGGGGAAACTTTGAATGCATTGAAAGATCCTTGTTGCATTTTTGGATTGTTATTCCATGAAGAGTAAGGAGGGTTATCTCATGCCGGATTGTATAGAGGTGAATAGTAGTTATTTCAATGCCCTTGGTTGTCTCGAAATCCTCCAATCATGGTATTTTGATCGTATCCTTGATATTGGATGCTTGGACATGTCTTCGTTGAATGACCAACCATGGAGCAGATGGAGCACACCTCGCAAGATCAATGCCACATTTGAAAAAAAAAAACAGAAATTGAAGTTAGTAACATATACAAAAAGACTGTATAAATCCTAAAAATCAAAATATAAACAAAAATAAAACCAAACAATGTGAAAAATAAGTATTTTTCAATCTCCGGTGACGGCTTCAAAAATTGATACGCCTAAAATAGACGTTCAACTTAACCCTGCAAAATGTAGTCATCAGTAGTAAAGGTTAAGCAAGGATCGTTCGAAGCCATAAACGCATGCATAAGTTCAATCAAGAACAAGGTCACTTAGTAAGTCGTGAAGAAGGTTTCAATCAAGAACAAATCATGAACGCATGCATAAGTTCTTATTACTTGCTAAATTACTTAAGCAAGATGAACGCACCATTACTAAGCCTTTAGAATAAACAATCAAGGTAGAGAACGCTACCCTATCAATAATTTATTCTAAGCATTAATCACATGTGGAAGTTTGATCGAAACAAGAATTCAATATTAGTGTGGAATGCCTACCTAGTAAGTAATTCCCATTATTTGATTTGGTCTATTGTGCTATAGACTTTGCTACATTTGAAATAAATATTATTAACCAATTAGAAGATTAAAATACCTATTTTTAGCCCCACTCGCATGATCATAATATTTTATGCGCACATTCATAAAACATAAACATACAAGAGTTATTTGTAAAGCAAAATCAAATAATCAATTTCACAACATAGCCATCACGAAACTAGGAATCAAAATATTGTCAAAAATATATCTTGGGGGCTTCAAACCTCGTACCCTAACAAAAGTAATTAGCCACACATCATCTTAAAATTCTCAACTAAAAACATATGAGTTGAATGACTTGGTACTTGTTCTATGAATTCTTAAATCCCTTGTCACCAAATAGGAGGTATTGTTTATTTGGAACAGGGAAAACGCTTCGAACCCTAGAGAGCCAAAACAAAAAGAAAGGAAGAATCCTCCGGCGGAGTCGTCGGACGGGTTAGGGTGGACCTAGTATCCTGTGTTGATTGTTCATGGAATAAGCCCAGTCGAAGATGAGGCTGCGTGGTGACTTGACAATCGAAAACGAGAGGAGGTTTTGCCGAGGAAGATCAGAGCAGGTTCGGCAGTTAGTGGGTGGGTTAGGGATCGATCTCACAGCGCGCGGTAGGCGGACAGCCGGAGGTGACAGCGGTAGGTGGTGCGATGAAGGAATCTGAGAGATCCAGATCGGATCGGGGTTACCCGAGTTGGTTTGGGTCTTTTGGAGTCGCGCTGTGGATTGAGGGTAGCGGTGATGTGTGCTGGCGTGTTGGGGAGGGTAGAGAGATGGGGGGACGGCCTGAGGCTGCTTGATATGGTGGGTTGGTCGCCGGTGGGCGGACGGCGTCGTTTCTTCTTGTAGATCAATGGCGTGGTGCCAGCAGCAGTCTACTCTATTGGATTGGGCTAAATGGGTTTTGGGCCTGGGCTTGGGCTCTGGGCTCAAACTCCTTTTATTTTATGCTTTATTGTTTTTTATTGTTATTAGTTAATTATGGCTTTATGCCGGCAATAAGTCCCTACCGCTTTTTGGTAGGGCGACGTGGGCTTAGTCCCGGTATGCACACTCTGTGTGCCTTGTCTAGCCTAGCGAGGTGGCGAGCTGTTTGTTTGATCAAATGGAACCAACCTCCTAGTGGCAGGATGAAATTGAGTGCCGCCGGATTTATTTCCGTGCGGCAACATAGTGGGAAAGCTGTGCTATTTGTAATGATGCTTCTTCGTTATAGAGTTATCTTTCCGGTCTGTCACTGCTATGTCCAAGCAAATGGAGTAGCCATTCGTGCACTCTTTGCTAATTGATGCTTGTTAGAATACATAGATTTTGTGGAGAATCTTGGTATTATTTCAGGATATTCTCTTTATGCTTATTGTAATCTGGGGTTCAGGTTCTACGTACCCCCCATGTATTCTGCAATTTCATTAATCAAGGCTTGAGGGCAGCCGCATCAGCCCCATTTCAAAAACATATGAGTTGAATTACAGAAAATATAAAAACCGTAAAGAGAGGATGAAGGCCACGAGTTCACTTTAGGCAGCCTTGGACGCAAGGGCTTCCTTCAAGATTGATCACGGCTTGGCTTGATGATGGTGAAGGATGGTGTGCACGGCTTTTGCTACTTGAAGTTGAGGAATTTAAGACTTTGTGAACTAGAGATTTTTGGGCAGAAGATGGTGCTGTAGGTGGGTGACTTTTTCACGTTTACAGAGGCTCTATTATATGGAATACACAGTCAAGTTTCCTTCTTCAATTCTGTTTGCAAAACCTTCCTTAGTTGCTTAAGGTTTCCTTTGATTGATGCAAACTTTAATTGCCTTCAAGCCTTAGTAATCTACCAAAGATGCACAAGAAATCTGTTCAAAGAAGATTCTCAGCCATTCTACCCTGTTTTGACTAGGATATATTTTCTGTCTCTAAACCTTATTTCTTGAACAAGGATTGACTTGATATTGCCGTGCTTCCAGATGGTTCTTGATTATCCATGATCTATGACATCATGTTGTCTAGAATAATCAATAAACTTCTAAAAAAATTTCAGTAAGTTGCTGGAAAAGATCTCTCAAAAAGCTTCGTGAAAAGCTGACCATTTCTACCTTTTCAGGAAACCTATTTTGAGCTTGATTTCCTGCTACCTCATTAACGCTTTTGACCAGTTCTTTTATTCATGTTGAAGTACAACATCATATATTTAGGATTATGACTCTTTTTGCAAAGATACAGTTGGAAGAATGCAAGAAACTCTCCCCAAAACTGTTCTCGAAAAGCTGATTCTGAAACTGTAGTTTTCTGCTTCGTAACAACTATTTTGCACAACGATTTCTGTGAACTTCTCTTGTAATTTCTTGTGAAAGGGTGATCAAAGTTAGTACTTTGCATCAGTACTTCATGGTTCATGGATTCTTTGCTCCCTTTAAGCTCATATTAATATTGAATCATTTCACGAACTACCTAAAAAGAAAACAGAGTTAAAATAGACTTTTTAAAGGAAATAGCTAAGAAAAATGTAAAGCTCTTACCATGCACATCTAGGTGACCACCAACGGTACTTAACGGTCGCTTAATGGGACAAACTCCCCACCTAAGAGAATTCTTGATGAGACTTGTTTACACCAAGCATTAGACATGCCCAGCTACTGGTAAGTACTCACTATCGACCACCGGACGGCTTGCCAGAACCACTGTCATAGGCGACAATTGCCGACCATGCCTAACGCAGCCATCAAGCAGTGGTCGGCAGGGCATGGCTAAGCAGTACGTCACTCCTAACATGGGATGATTTACAAACCGTCCCACATCAGACTCAAGGGCAACTGAACTACCACTTCTTACTATAAATGGGTCAAATACTTTCAAATCAAGTAAGTCCAAATTTCTATTCTTTCCGTAAAAACTGTTCGTATATCTACCGGTATCTAACTTAGGCATCGGAGGGTTTGAAACCAGTACCCCCGATCACCCTCCTAACCTTTGGTTTTCTGTGGACAGAATTGTAGAGCCAGACATCGGTGATTCTATTAGTCTCCCACAATGCATGTATTTTGAAATTGCAAATGCCATCATTATTGCTGCCTAGTTGGGCGATGATCCCAGATTTCTTAGCTATTACAACACTATACCAATTGTAGAGAGGTTGCCATTCAAAATACAAAATCACGACCAAGTTAAAGGCTACCAAACATTGGAAAGTCAATGCAAGACCATGTAAGTGACACTACACCAAAAAATGAAACACATAACGGGTAAAAATCATTGTCTGATTTGGCTGATAACCGTTGTGTATCGGCGCGTTGTGTGATTAAAATTTGCACAATGGTGTTGCACCGTTGTATGATATACAAACACACGACATCTTTTTGTTATCACCGTTGTGCCTTCTCTCGGCAGATGCCAGGCACAGCTGCCGCACAATATGGCAGGTGCATCCTTCATACAACAGAACTTGTTTCCAAGCTGTTGTTGGAAAGCCTAATCAGACAACGTGTTCCATAATTTCACCGTCGTTTGATATAGCATCACACTTCAGTTGTATTGTATGTTTGTTGTGTGAATTGATTTTGGACAACATTAGTTCAGTTTTTATCGTTGTGTGATTGTAAAATGAGAAGACATTTTTTCTTTAAAACCATTGTGTGATATGTAAAGAATGCATTGAGTGAATGGCCAGTTTTGTGTATTCGGACAACGTTGGATTGCCACACTATAAAACTATTGTACGATCAATTTCATTTGCTATATTTTGAGCATAGATCCATTTTACCTAATGAACAGTGATCAATTGGAAACAAAACACACTACAAAACATCAAATGGATCCACCAAGATGCATTCATATCAGTCATTGTTCCACAAAATCATGAAACCTAATAAGCCAAAGTGGCATATGTTCACTAAACAACCCAAAAGTACAATGATCGACCTAGTACTTTGATAATGAATTGGTACATAATACTTGAGAGAAATCAAGACTTTTAGCTTCACATTGGGTGAAATGGTTGGAGGAAGTGGTGGGATGTGGGATCAAATCTAGCTCTCCACCTGCCTTCCCAGCACCAA
>BDJD01002388.1:44988-84129 GCA_002564525.1 Rosa multiflora | reverse complement strand
GAGTACGGACACCACACTTTTTCACCTTCAAACCTGAGTCGGGTCCAAAAAAAAAGTCGATGAATTCCGGATCCGTTGAATAAGTATACTCCGGATAATGTTTCGAAGGCAAAAGGAATACACAAAGGTGATCTGACTTAACTACTTGGTTTAGATTTAAACTGAAACTGGCGGGTATAAAAAGACCAGGCTTCCAAGAACACGAAATTGTCTTTGCATGATCTTCACCAAAGGCACTCGGGTTTTCTTCAGCCCCAAAAATAACACATAGAGCAAACCCGATCCACTTACTTCTACATGAAGAACAATCTGGTGGCGCCTGTCTCGCTGAGTCTCCCTGCCTGCGATTTTTGAACCACCCAGGAATACTATTTCCAGGAATTACAGTACTGAAAATCTCAAAAAAAGGAGGGGGTACCTGCACCATACAAGTCATGAGAGAGAGAGAGAGAGAGAGAGAGACCTCACGGAACCGCTGTAGCATTGAATATATTACACCATTATCTTCACTGTCATCTTCAACCCTACCTCCACTAAAAGGGATGGTAGACCCCACCGCGTGAACCGCTGTAGCATTGAATATATTATATAACAAGTGCTTCCATAATCTTCAACGCCTCCATCTACACCATTATCTTCAACGGTTTCATCTATAAAACCTGTAAATCGAGAGATGCGCCTCACACATTTAAACATTTTTTTTCTTCCTACGGTTCCATATACACCCTTGTCTTCAATTCTGGATCCTATGCTGCAGCAGTTGATGAAGTTGAACGATAGTTTCCATAATCTGCACAACTCTGGTGGATCTGGAAACTTCTCCAAGGATATACAGTTGTCCGCAGTCACATCACATGTGCCACTAAATGATGGAAGGCATGGCACTTGTTTAAGCCTTTTGCAATCTGCCAAGTTTAAACACTTGAGCTTCAATAGCCGACTAATGCTTGCAGGAAGGCTGACAAAATTGTTCCCACTAAGATCCAATTCTTCTACGGAGGACAAACAACCAATATCATCAGGAATTGCTCCTTCAGCTAGTTTGCAGCCATTTAGATTTAATCCCTTCAAAAATAAGAAATTTTTCAAAGAAGCTAATACCGGACTCAGTGGGTGATGATGACCTACTGAATAGCATGATACATAGGAACTTTGCATGCCAATTCCACCAAAAGAAAGTTCTGATAATTTTTTCATCTGCAACACGAATCGTGGAAATATATCCACATTTGAGCAGCCAGAAAGATCAACTCTTTCAAGAGAATCAATTTCTAATTCACTTGGAAGACTCTTAATACTTCGGCACTTCTTAAAATTCAAAATTTTAAGTCTTCTGAGAGATGTAATTGATGGATGAATGGCAGCTAAATTTGTACAACCTTCAAGAATCAGCCTCTCAAGATTCGGAATACCTGAGAAATCTGGGGACATTGTCAAATTCTCAGAGTAGCTAAGATCAATAATTGTCAACTTCTCCAAGTGCTGTGAAGAAAATATAAAATAGTGTAAATCAGTTAGCTTGCAAAACAATTTATTAGAGGATCAAATTGTAAAGAAATGGATACAAGGTAATTTATAAACAACCTTTCTTCCATGCCAAATCTGATCAATTTTGCTATGATGCAGAGTAAGCTGAAAAAGTTCCACCGGCTGAAAATCTGCTGGAAGAGACTTTGATGGATACAAATTCCATTCGAGGACCCTTATGTCATCAGGAAGACATTTAGGGCCTTGACATAGAACCAAATTTTGAATCTTGAGAAACTTCAGTTCAGACATCATATGGAAGGCATTGGGATTCCAAGCTAACTCTTCCACTTTAGGCAAGCATAAGGCTATGCTTCTGATTGTTTCTGTTCCCTGATTTGAATAAGACATAGAGTTAATTCAATAATAGTTCAATTTAAACTGTGCCACAGAAATCATAATTTTGTCCAAGCTAGCTTGTTATTTCTGCATAACCTCTTACCGCATTTTGTTTCAATACATGAAAGATGTCGTCACGAAGCCACAAACGACTGCGTTGCCCAGGCTTTTTTTCAGACTCCAAACGGACAATTTGTCTTCCCATTTCTTGTATCAAATCATGCATATTCACACGGTCGTCCAAAATAGTTAACAGAGATTTATCAATGAGAACATCTATCATGATATGAGGGTCAAAGCCGAAAACATTATCTAGTATTTTGATTACTCGTTCTTTGTCATCCCCCTTGAGGAAACATGCAACATCGAGAAAAACTTGTTGGCTCATCTCATCTAACCCATCGTAGCTTATTCTGAGTGCTTCAAAGAGTTTTTGATCAATAGGAGCTTTCTTTAGCTTAGCTACTGCACTTTCCCAACCACCCCGATCTCTCTTATACAGAAAAGATCCCAAAATCTTAAGAGCTAACGGAAGGCCCTTGGCATAATCCAAGATACTCTCCGACAGTTCCCTGTAACCTTCTGCAGGTTTATCTTTCTTAAATGCTTTCCAACTAAAGAGCTGACGAGCTTCATGCTCATTTAATCCCTTGCTCTTATATTGTCTCTCTATACCATGTAAGTCTAGTAAATGTTGATCTCTCGTTGTAACGATAATTATGCTTCCTGAACCAAACCAGTCTTTTTCTCCAGCCAACATTTCCAGTTGCTCTAACTGATCCACATCATCAATAACTAGAAGAACCTTTTTATTGAATAAACATCTCTTTATCTTGGTCATTCCATCATATACATCTCGTACTTCAACATTTATTTCCTTCAAGATCTGGCAAAGAAGTTGTTCTTGTATATGTTTTGCAGAAACCTGTCTGACATCAGTAAGAAATATGCCAACTTCAAAATGATGGGAAATTCTGTGATAAACAAGTCTGGCAAGGGTTGTCTTCCCGATCCCACCCATACCCCATATTCCTATAAAGCAAACATCATTTGCTCTTGTATCTAAAAGAAAATCTATTTCCATCAATTCCGACTAAATGCTCTATGGACTCTGATAATGCATATGTAGGATGAACTTTCTGCCACAGTGCTTCCACAATCTCTTTGATAAGCTCAGTTTCATAGCTATAAGAAGAAGAAAACAGTAATTGAGCAGGATTATATAAACGTATACTATTATTCAAAAGATAACACTTTTTCAACCAAACACAGATAGAATCACAATTAGTCCTGTTTCAAAGAACCAAATCCGAGGAACAAGAAACAACCAAGTCTAAGCTGATAGTGAATAGAGTACACATGCGTATGATAGAACATTCAATTAGCACTTGGTATTGATGAAAATTACTTATAATTATTTGAAGTCCAGCCAGCGAGATTAGCCACTTTTGTCAAAGCATCTCTCCACTCTTGCACCTTGTTTGAGTCCTCCCCAGGCTTTTTTTGGTGTTCAGCGAAGGCCTCTGCAAAGCTCCGTTTCTGATGTCTTACATCAGAGGGATCCACTTCATAAAAGATTGGCAGAATAGTTCCCCTGTCTCCCATGCATTGAACAATCTTTGCGAGTTCAAGCAAGCACCATTTGGAAGAAGCATTTGTCGTATAAATGGTCCGTGAACTTCTTGCGGGTATCTTCACCCCTGAAACTCAAGAACACGTCGTATTTCCACCGAGCAGATGATGAAGCAGACGTGGAGGCTCTCAGTCCGTAGCTCGACGCCATCGGAAAGTGGTTCAGAACAACTCTGCTCCACACTGATAAATTACAATAGAATAGGAAGAAGAAGATGACAGTGGCACGGAAATTGGAAAGAATTTATACAGAGATAGGGAGGAAGGAGCTCTGAAAGGGAAATAAGGAAGGGTGGACAGCGGACGACGAAATTATTTGGTCTCTGCCAGGTGACCTTGACTTTCTGAAAGACTGATATGGTTTGAGAAAGTGGATCATTAAACGAAATTCATATTTCGATTAACAATCTCTATTAATTTTATTTTTATCAAAGAAAATTTCATACATTATTCAGATTAGTTGCATAGTTATTTTAAGATCTGCATAGGCCCAGATTTGTACTTTGAATTTAGTTCAATGAACTCATTTGGATAAAAAAAAATATTTAAAAAAAAAACAATAAATATTACAAATTATCCATTTTGGGCCAATCAAACCAAAACAAAATGAAAGAAAAACTACAAGCATTTAGGCCCAAATAAACACAACTTAAGCCACATTGAGAGACGTCACAAATAACAATATCAATTTGTACAAGAGATTTTCTTAGGTAGGGCAAATGTATCAGCCACGTGGTATGCCCAGTCAATCACGTCTCTCTATTTTTTAATTGTATTCTAAAACAACCTATGTTTAACTATATGAAATACCCAAAACACACCCATTCATAGGCAATGATTGACTAAGCGTACCGCCACGTAACACGCCAGCCCTACCTAAAAATCTCTCTTTGTACCACAATCAGTGAACTTGAGGGTTGCCAGTGACGATTGCGATCAAAGAATACCCAAATTTTCTAGTCTCGAACACACAAAGAACATTAAATCGTAATTATTGAAAACTCTTCCGCAGGCGAAGGAGTTGAAAAACTAAGATAAAAGGAAACGGATCACAATCTACAAAGGGATCTGAAGGGCAGTTACACAAAAGGGTAAACAAAACTGTGTAAGTTGTACTTTCAATCCCATCCAAAAACGAAACTGTATTTTCAATGAATTCAATCTAAAATCACTCATTATCCAAAAAATAAAAAATCTAAAATCACTCTGATGCATCATAAATAAAAACTAGCTCACAGTGCCAACAATGTTGGACTTGAGGTTGAATCAACTATAGTTGATTACCATTCTTGAGCTCGCAGCAACTATATATTCTCTCTCAATTCTTGACCTGCTATCATTAGTGTTAACTTCTAGATGACCTGCACTCACCACACAACATAACATAAATCACGAATATTTAGAACAACAAATAAAAATCAGTCTAGAAATTAAAAAAAACCGGGACCTGTGTATCCCATCTGAAGGAGAAAAAGACATAGTTGATTTCAACTTTTTGAATACTTTAGTTGATTTTGGGATTCAGAAAGAACCATCCATTAACCCATGTAACAAGTAAACAACTCAATAGTTACAAATTCAAGGTGTTGGGATTTGCAGGTAAAAATATAGATATAACTAGCAAAGGTTGTAATAGAGAAGGATACTCACCAAACTACACGGCATCAGTTTATTGACGATCTCAGTTGTTCGATCCAATCTGCAACCCCATCCCTCTTAGACACGTTGTATTGGTTCTCTCTTATGTTGGGCTCTTTCAAGTCCTGCATGTACAAACTACGGATCCCGCACCCTTTCACCTTCAGGCATGCGTTCCTGTTAGCACACCTGGTTCTGAATTCAAACGTAAACCATCTCCATGTAAGCAGACATTTATCCCCAGGAACGAAAAATACACAGAGGTGATCTGATAACTGAACAACTTGTTCTAGTTTCAAAACAATGGAGCCATAGGAGAGCATCCAACGACATGAAATTTTGTGTACATGAGGTTCTAAATCACGATCTTCACAAAGGGCACCCGGATTTTCTTCAGCTCCAAAGAGAACACACAAAGCAAACCCCATCCACGTACTACTACATGAAATACAAGGTCGGTCTATGTTCACCCTGTTGCGCTTCGCACTAGTTTCGAACCACTCAGGAATGTCATTTCCAGAGAATACGAAACTGAACTCCTCAGTAAAAAGAGGGGGTTTGTTCAGCATACAACCCAAATTCCTCTCAGAAACTCTATTGTATCGATTCATTCTTAAGTTGAGTTCTTCGAGTTCTTTCAGGTCTTGCTTGTACAGAGCACGAACCCCGCACCCCTTCACCTTCAAGCATGCGTTGCTTTTCTTAGCACACGTGGTTTCCAAAAGAAAACCAATGTTTTCAAGATAATGTTTTGAAGGCAAAAGGAATAAACAAATGTGATCCGACTTAAGAACTTGGTTTAGATCAAAACTGAGACTGGGTACAAAAACACCGGGCTTCCAACAACACGAAATTGCTTTTGCATGAGGTTCTAAATCATGATCTTCACCAGGGACACCTGGGTTTTCTTCAGCTCCAAAAAGAACACATAGAGCAAATCCGATCCACTTACTAGTAGGTGAAGAACAGTCCAGTACCGTATCTCCCACAACTCGATGTTTGAACCAGCAAGGAATATCATTTCCAGGAATGACTATACTGAACATCTCAAAACAAGGAGGGGGTTCCTGCACCATACAAACGATCGTATCAAACAACTATGTGTGTGTGTGTGTGAGAGAGAGAGAGAGAGAGAGAGAGACCTGAAGGAACCGCTGTAGAAGTGAACGTATTATATAACAACTTCCTCCATCTTCGAGGCTACAGCAGTTAATAAAGTTAAAGGATAGTTTCCATAATTTGCACAAGTCTGGTGGATCTGGAAACTTTTTTAAGGATATACAGTTGTCCGCGGTGACATGACATGTGCCGCTAAATAATGGAAGGTCTGGCAATTGTTGGAGCCTTTTGCAATCATCCAAGTTCAAATACTTCAACTTAGAAAGCCAACTAAGGCTGGCAGGAAGGCTGACAAAATTGTTGACACTAAGATCCAAGTTTTCTAAGGAGGACAAACAACCAATATCATCGGGAATATCTCCTTCACCAAGTTTGCAGTCATTGAGATGTAATCCCTTCAGAGAACAGAAATGTTTGAAAGAAACCAATACGAGACTCAGCCGGTGAGGACTGACTGAATGAAATGATAGTTCAAACTTTAGCATGCCAATTCCTCTTAAAAAAAGTTCTGATAACTTTTGGATCCGTCTGACAAATTGTGGAAGTATATCCACTTTTGAGCAGCCAGAAAGATCAATTAGTTCAAGAGAATCCATTTCTAAACCACCTGGAATTCTCTGAATACTTTGGCAGTTCTTAAAATTTAAAACTTTAAGTCTTCTGAGAGATATGATTGATGGATGAATGTCAACTAAATTTGTACAACCTTCAAGAACCAGCCTCTCAAGGTTTGGCATACCTGTGAAATCTGGGGTCGTTGTCAAGTTCTCGGAGTAGCTAAGATCCATAACTGTCAACTTCTCCAAGTACTGTGAAACACGCAAATTAATATTATGGTAGATCAGTTAACTTCCAAAACAATCTATTCAAGAATCAAATAAACACAACAATTGGATATAAGGAGACTTACAAACCTTTATTCCATGCCAAAGCTGCTCAATTTTGCTATGATGCAGAATAATCTCAATAAGTTCCACCGGCTGAAAATTTGGTGGAAGAGATTTTGATGGATACCAAGCCCATTCAAGAACCCTTATGGCATCAGGAAGATATTCAGGGCCTTGACATAGAACCAAATTTTGCATTTTGAGAAACTTCAGTTTAGACATCTTAGAGAAGGCTTTTGGATTCCAAGCGAACTCTTCCACCTTAGGCAAGCATATGGCTATGCTTCTAATTGCTTCTGTTCCCTATCAATTGAGAATAAGAGGAATTAATTCCATAATAGCGAAACTTACTGTGTTAAAGAAATTTATAATTTAATTCATCCAAGCTTGGTATATCTGCATAACCTCTTACCGTATTCTCTTTGAGTACATGAAAAATGTCGTCCCGAAGCCACAACTGACTGCGTTGGCCAGGCTCTTGCTCAGACTCCAAACGGACAATTTCCCTTCCCATTTCTTGTATCAGATCATGCATATCCACACAGTTGTCAAAAATAGTTAACAGGGATTTCTCAATGAGAACACTTACCATGATACTAGTGTCAAAGCCAAAAAAGCTATCTAGTATTTGAATTACTCGTTCTTTGTCATTCCCCTTGAGGAAACATGCAACATCGAGAAAAACTTGTTGGCTCATCATATCTAATCCATCATAACTTATTCTGAGTGCTTTAAACAGTGCTTGATCAATAGGAGCTTTCTTTAGCTTGGCTACTGTACTTTCCCAATCACCTCGGTCTCTCTTATAGAGAAAAGATCCCAGAATCTTTAGAGCTAATGGAAGGCCTCTAGCATAATCCAAGATACCCTTAGTCAGTTCCCTATAACCTTCTTCAGGATAATCTTTCTTAAAGGCTTTCCAACTAAAGAGCTGAAGAGCTTCATACTCATTTAATCCCTTGCTTTTATATTGTGTTTCTATACCATGCAAGACTAGTAAACGTTGATCTCTTGTTGTAACGATAACTATGCTTCCTGAACCAAACCAGTCTTCTTCTCCGGCCAAGTTTTCCAGTTGGTCTAATTGATCCACATCATCAAGAACTAGTAGAACCTTTTTATTATAAAAACAGCTCTTTATCTTGGTCATTCCATCATCAACATCCCATACTTGAATGTTTTTTTCCTTCAATATCTGGCAAAGCAGATTTTGTTGTAGATTAACTAGACCGTGTGTTGTAGAAACCTCTCTGACATCAGGAAGAAAAATGCTAATTTCAAAATGATGAGAGATTCTGTGATAAACAAGTCTAGCAAGGGTTGTCTTCCCAATCCCACACATACCCCATATTCCTAGAAAGCAGACACCCTTTGCTTTTTTTTCTAAAAGAAAATCTATTTCGATCAGCTTGGAATCCATTCCGACCAAATTCTCTGAGGACTCTGATGATGCAAATGTAGGATGTACTTTCTTCCATAGTGCTTCCACAATCTCTTTGATAAGCTCTGTTTCATACCTATAAGAAAAAGAAAACAATAACTGGGCAGGAACACGAAACTATCAATTAAGGAACTATTTAGATGAACTCAATCATTGATCGATGCTTTCAAATAATGTTTTTTTTGTTGAAGGATGTCGACATCATGTGTGCCTCTTCAAACTAGGGTTTTAGTCGTAGAGTTGTAATAGGAGAAGGTTCTAGATTCCTAGTTATGTTCGGATTCTATTACCTTTCATGTACTCTGTAACTCCCTATATATAAAGGCCTCCTATTATCAATAATACAACACAATTCTCTCTGCAATTCCATTTTTACTTAAACACGTTATTAGCACGAGCCCTAACCCTAGCCTAAAAGAAAAAGAAAAAAAAATCCTAAAACCCTCATCACCAAAATCTGCTGCAAGCTACCGCAAGCCCTAGCCCGTGCAGCCCCGCAACCCTGCCTTCCGCCCTGCAGCCTATCCTAAAAGAAAAAGAAAAAAAAACCCTAATACCCTCATCACCAAAATCTGCTGCAAGCTATCGCAAGCCCTAGCCCGTGCAGCCCCGCAGCCCTGCCTTCCGCCCTGCAGCTTCCTGCCGCACGCCTTGCAGCACCTGCCTCAAGCCCTGCAGCCCCTGCCGCAAGTTCCTGCCTGCTTCCCTGCAATCCGAGCCCCTGCGCTCCTGCCAGCCCACCAGCGACGCGCCCCTGAGCTTCTGCCACACACCCAGCGCGCTCGTGCGCCTGCAACCCTTGCGCCACACCCCCGCAGTAGCTAGCCTCGCTGCTGCCCTTGTATCTGCAGCCCCGCAAGGCACCAGCAGCCCAGCAACACTGCAGCCCCTGCTGCCCTGCTCATCCGACCCGTTGCAAGCCTCGATTCATCATCTCCTCGGTTAGCTTCACTCCGTCACTCCTGCATCAACACGCGCGTGACCCAAACCCCGAATCAACAAGTAAGTTTTTACGTTTAAAGTTCATGCTTTCTTGTCTTTAAATTCCTTTATTTGCTGCAGATTTGTATAGTATGAACCTGGTTTCGAGTATTTAATAAGCGAAATTGTGGGGATTCACGCTTAACGAACTAAGAGCGTTCGTAATCAATGAACTAAGAGTGTTCATAATATTCAGACTAAGAGCGTCCGTAAGCATCAAGTTGTAACCATATTAAAACATCATTGTTTGGTCTAATCCAAATATTCTTGGAAATTGATTTCTTAGTAGCATAGCTCGGAAATCCTATTATTTTAGTTTTCGTGGAAGTTTAGCTCTGAAACTAATATATCTTCTCTTCTTATTTTCAGGATGTCGAATGAACCTAGACTCGACTTTCCCATGCTTGACTCAAGAGGTTCGGATTACCATAGCTGGGTAACCGATGTTGAGAACCACCTCACTTCAAAGGAAATATTACCCATAATCCAGGAACCTAACCCGGATCTCGTGTTCACACGAACACCTACAAAGCATGCTCAAGCAGTCATTTTGATGCGACGTCATATGGACAAAGCACTCATATTGGAGTACATGTCGATCAAAGATGCAAGAGAGCTATGGGTAGCGCTAGAAGAGCGCTTTGGCAATGTCCAAGATTCCCTCCTCCCTGACTTGAAGGTTCAATGGAACAATCTGCACTTTACTGATTTCAAGTCTGTTGCTGAATATAATTTAGAGGCTCTTCGCTTACAATCCATGTTGAGATTTTGTGGACAACCTGTCACAGAGCAAGAGCTAATTGAGAAAACTCTCTCCACCTTCCCCGTTTCAGCCATTGTGGTATCAAAGCAATACCGTACTGAAGTCAATGCTGGACAGATCATGAGGTTTCATAAGCTTATTAATGTTATATCTGTAGCTGAGAAACATGATAACATACTCGTGAGGAATTATAATTCAAGGCCCATTGGAACTAAGAGCATTCATGAGGCGAATTATAATGCACCCAAAGGAGAGCGCAAGGAGCAGTACCCTAAGAATGGGGGACATGATCGAGGGACGTTTGGGCCCATATAACCGCCCTAACCAGGAAGGAAACCGCAAGTTTGGTGTGGATACACGTGGTGGTAATGCCACACGTGGGAGAGGAGGTCGTGGTATCCCTGGCCGTGGTGGTGGCACCATAGGTCGTGGTGGTGGCACCAACCCTCCTAGGGAACGCCCACAACGTGCACCCAAATTGAAGGGAGGCAATCACAATGATGTGTGTCATTGATGTGGATCAAGTGAGCATTGGTTCAAGCAATGCAAGGCAAGCGAGCAACTAGCTGCAAGATACAGGGCATACAGGGACCTGAGGGAGCAAGAAGTATACCTTGTAGAAGAAGAAGATGGTGAAGATGTCAATCTCACCATAGAGGACTTCAAAGCTGGAGATGAAGTGCACAAGGATGCCTATTAGATTAGTCCTTTTATTTTCCAAGAATTTTTGTAATGGCAATATGCCTTAGTCAATAAATGACAATTGTATTAAACTCTTTCTTATGTGGTGCACCCAATGAAATATGATGTCTAGGAAAGTCATTGAGATTAGTGGTACTTAAGAGAGCCTCGCTCCACCAACATCTCTCTCTACTTTCCTGGTCATATTTGATTGGAGTTACCAAACGAACTGAGTGACTACAATTTGTCTAAGTTTGATTTTCTTTATTTTGGATTAGACTTTTGGGACCTTTGATGTAATCATTGGTTATTTTTATTAATAAAGTATCGTATTATTATTCGATGTCATGGACATGTTTTAGATCTGAACTTTATTATTTTTCAGTATGTTTCCTGGAGAGTTGGAATGCCTTGTCGATAGTGGCACCACACATACTATATTGCGACATAGGCAACTATTTCTATGGATGACGCCTAGTCGATCTTCAGTGACTACGATGGCTGGACCATCACAATTGATTCATGGTCGAGGACCAGCTCAATTTATGTTGCCAAATGGCACAAGTATTAATAAGCTCTATATGCTCCTAGGACTGGAAGAACCCTATTGAGTTTTAAAGATATAAGAGCCAATGATTTTGATGTGGAAACACATTGTGAGAATGGACAAGAGTTCCTTTGCATCACCTCTACTGACTACGGACATAAACGAGTATTAGAGAAACTTATGTGTCGCTTTAGTGGGTTGTATGAAACCATTATTCGAATGATTGAATCCAACCATATCATGAGAGATGACTTATGGGATTCTGACACATATAGGCTTTGGCATGACCGTTTGGGACATCCAGGTTGGGATATGATGATCCATATATTAAAAACTTCACACGAACATCTATTTTTCAAAACGAAAAGAAGTCAGAACCGAAATTCTGTCCAAGGTAGGGCTGGCGCTGCCTACCCCCTACAGCCCAAAAGTGGTATTGACGCCCCCAATGCCTCCTTGGTTCCCTTTTCTACTTCTAAAGTCAATTGTGACTTCGTGCCTCAACCGGATTCTTCCCTGATTGCTTCTAAAGCCCTTCTTTCATTTTGCAAAGCTTGCTCTTTAGCAAAATTAGGATCGAGACCATCCTATGCAAAGGACACTAAGGAAAATATTCCATTCTTGCAAAGAATCCAAGGTGATATTTGTGGACCTATTCAACCAACTTGCGAACCATTTAGATATTTTATGGTGTTGGTTGATGCATCGACACGCTAGTCACATATCATGCTCCTGTCCACAAGAAATGCTGCATTTGCTAAACTCCTAGCACAAATCATTAAATTAAGGGCTCACCACCCTGATCATCCCATTAAGTCAATTCGTCTTGACAATGCTGGAGAGTTTACATCAAAAACGTTTGATGACTATTGCATGTCCATTGGGATTGAGGTTGAACACCATGTTCCTCACGTTCACACCCAAAATGGTCTCGCAGAAGCTTCCATTAAAAGACTTCAAATGGTCGCTAGAGCATTGGTTATGCGCACCAATCTCCCTGTTTCTACTTGGGGCTATGCAATATTGCATGCAGCTGTGCTCATTCGTTTGAGGCCTACTGCCACTCAACCATTTTCTGCGTCCCAGATGGTTACTGGATATGAGCCTAATGTCTCACACTTATGCATATTTGGGTGTGCAGTTTATGTGCCAATTGCGCCGCCACAACGCACCAAAATGGGTCCTCAAAGACGATTAGGCATTTACGTTGGATATGACTCTCCAACCATTATCCGCTACTTAGAACCCTTGACAGACGATCTATTTACCACTAGATTTGCGGATTGTCACTTTGATGAGACAGTTTTCCCATCGTTAGGGGGAGATAAGAACAATAATGTTCAACATGAATGACAGGAATTGTCGTGGTCTTTCCCTACTTTGTCTCATCTTGATCCTCGAACCGCACAGTCCGAAATTGAAGTGCGAAGAATTCTCGATCTTCAGAACATAGCAGATTCTATGCCTGATGAGTTTTCTGATATCGCTAAAGTGACAAGATCACATATACCTGCTGAAAACTTGCCTGCAGGGTTTGATGTCCCTAAAAATCATGGACATGGCTCCACCCCTAGGGGTATTGAGCATGGCGCCGCCACCACTAATGGTGATGGCAATGTGGCTCAGGCCGGGCTCCCAGCAAGGGAACTTGGGAGGCCAAAAGGTTCGATGGATTCTCGCCCGAGAAAGAAAGCGAGTTTGGCACAAAAAGATCCATTAATCATCGACATAAATAACCTGTCTCATGAAGATATTCCGGATTATGGTTATGTCCAAGAGACATCATTGGGGGACACTCTAATGTTAGAACCAATTCCAGGGAATAGAAAGATCTCCATGAATTACACTAGTGCACATGAGACGTTGAATCGAGATTCTATTATCCTTGATGATGTGTTTGCATATTCTATTGCTCAAGGAATTATAGAACACGATGATATTGAACCTCGCTCCATTGAAGAATGCATGTCAACGAAGAACAGATTGGCCTAAATGGAAAGATGCGATCCAGGTTGAATTGGATTCACTAACAAAGAGACAGGTATTTGGGGCATATAACGCTGACACCCCCAAGTATAAAGCCTATTGGCCATAAATGAATCTTTGTTAGAAAGTGTAATGAGAAAAATGAGGTTGTTAGATACAAAGCCCGCCTTGTGGCGCAAGGTTTCTCACAACGCCCTGGAATCGACTACGAGGAGACATATTCTCCCATAATGGACGTTATAACGTTCCACTACCTTGTCAGTTTGGTAGTTTTCGAAAAACTTGACATGCAGATTATGGATGTGGTTACAGCATATCTCTATGGGGATCTAGATTCAGAGATATATATGAAGGTTCCAGATGGACTTCAATTACCCAAATCAAGTGGCTCTAAACCACGGAGCGCTTTTTCAATAAGATTAAGACGCTCACTATATGGATTGAAACAATCCAGACGGATGTGGTATAACTGTCTAAGTGACTACTTGATTGGGAAGGGATATGTCAACAATGAAATATGCCCATGCGTGTTTATAAAAAGGACAAGTTCCGGATTTGCAATTGTAGCAGTTTATGTTGATGACATGAACCTAATTGGAACTCTAGATGAGTTAAAGGAGACTGCTAAATACTTGAAATCCAAATTTGAGATGAAAGATCTTGGGAAAACACTGTTTTGTCTCAGACTAGAACTCGAGCACCGTAGTGATGGGATTATGATCCATTAGTCAGCATATACTCAAAAATTACTAAGGCGCTTTAATGAAGATAAAGCGAAGCTTGTGAGTACTCCCATGATCGGCTGTAGTCTTGAGCCCGGAAAAGATCAATTTCGTCCAAGGGATGAGGACGAAGACTTATTAGAGGCTGAAGTGCCCTATCTAAGTGCAATAGGCACATTATTGTACTTAGCTCAATGCACAAGATGGGACATCTCGTTCGCAGTAAACTTGTTAGCTCGACATAGCTCTGCGCCAACACACCGCCATTGGATTGGTATAAAGACAATCTTTCGATACTTGAGAGGTACGATTGATATGGGCTTGTTTTATCCCTACAGAGAGAAAAGAAATAAAGGAAGTGTGGGATCGGACCCCACAAGGCAAAATGCCACCTTCCTTGATGTTGACACCGGTGACACCGTCCATGGTGGCCGATGTCCTCCTCCTCCCCTCCATCGAAATAACAACGATGTCTTGATGAGTTTTGCTGATGCAGGGTATCTCTCTGACCCTCACAAAGGTCTCTCCCAAACGGGTTATGTCTTTACCATGGGAAACACATCGATATCTTGGAGGTCTACAAAGCAGACCCTTGTTGCTACTTCCTCAAATCATGCAGAGATTATTACTCTACATGAAGCTGTGCGAGAATGCATATGGCTAAGGTCTGTACTTAGACACATTCGAGGAACTTATGGTTTGAAGTCTACCACAGATGAACCTATATGCATTTATGAAGATAATGCAGCTTGTATTGAGCAAATGAAATTAGGTTTCATCAAGGGCGACAACACCAAGCATATATCGCCTAAGTTCTTTTACAATCAGCAACAACAAGCACTTATAAATATTGAAGTGAACCAAATCCGATCAGATGATAATGTAGCGGACTTATTTACTAAGTCGTTACCAAAATCCACCTTCGAGAAACATGTGAAGAGCATCGGATTAAGAAAGTTATCTGAACTCCCATGATTGTTGCAATCAGGGAGAGATATTGACATCAGGGGGAGGTATGATGTCTACATGTTCGATCTCGAAGAGTGAACGACGTGTTGTGCTCTTTTTGTCATTCGACCAGGGTTATTTTTGTCCCACAGGGTTTTTGTTACCTGGCAAGGTTTTTAGTGAGGCAACGATCAAAGCGTCATCACCAAATTTGAGAGGCACAAGGGGGAGTGTTGAAGGATGTCGATATCATGTGTGCCTCTTCAAACTAGGGTTTTAGTCTTAGAGTTGTAATAGGAGAAGGTTCTAGATTCCTAGTTATGTTCGGATTCTAATACCTTTCATGTACTCTGTAACTCCTTATATAAAGGGCTCTTATTATCAATAATACAACACAATTCTCTCTGCAATTCCATTTTTACTTAAACATTTTTTTAATTTTTTTTTTTAAAGGAAGCAGTATAAGAGCTCAAATAATGTTTAAGCTTTATATGGACCAACGCCATAGAGAAGACAATTAACACCACTAGGAGTTTATCACAGACACAATAACATGAATATTGTCCCCCACTTTACTCCTCTTATATTAAGGCATTGAGTCATCAGTCATACAACCCCTACCCCTACCCCTACCCCTACCCCTACAAAGCACAATTACGGAATAATACCACTTTGAAATATATAGTTTGGATAGTTCAGGTAATGAATTGTCAAATTGCAATATTCATGGAGTAGAATGTCGTTTGCAGCATAATAGAGCATATAAAGACAAGTTTTTTTTCCACCAGAGGGAAGAGAACCGAGCCTACAAGCTAGTTGGTCAACATCTCTATCTCATATGTTCAAACAGTAAATCAGAAATTCAGTGGATGCGCATATATATAATATAATAGGTTGATTAGGTTCATAAAAAGAACAATGCTAGTTACCTATAATCCTTTGAATCCCATCCAGATAGATTGGCCACTGTTGTTAAAGCATCTCCCCACTCTTGCACCTTCTTCAAGTCTTCCCCAGAAAGCTTGTCTTCATGTTCAGCAAAGGCCTCGGCAAAGCTCCCTCTCTGATGCCTCACATCAGAGGGATCCACTTCATAAAAGATTGGCAGAATAGTCCCCCGGTCTCCCATGCAAGAAACAATCTTGACAAGTTCTAGCAAGCACCAAGTGGAAGAAGCATAGTTTGGCGAAAGAACAACCACTGCAAACCTTGATTGTTCAATTGCAGCCAGGAGCCCCGAAGAAAGAGTTGTACCTCTTTCAAGCTCTGTGTCGTCCCTGAAAGTTGTGATTCCTCGACACTGCAGTTTGTCGTATAAATGGTCCGTGAAGTTCCTGCGGGTATCTGAACCCCTGAAACTCAAAAACACGTCGTATTTCCATTTCGAAGCTGAAGCAGAAGACGTGGAGGCTCTCATGTGGGAGCTCGACGCCATGGGAAAGTGGTTCACAACAATTGGACTCCAAAGTCAATCACTAAAAGTTGTACACATCTCCACACCGATTATCACAAGAGAATAGGAAAAAGATGATAACAATGCGGTGGATAAAACAGAAATTGGACACTAAGAGATCTAAATCATTGTTTATCAGACTAAAAATCCAAATGACTCAAGGAGTTTATGGATCAAGACATCAAGTACATGGTGGTTTTTTTTTTTTTTTTTTTTTTGATCAAATGGGTCAGAATCCTCTAAATGATTCCAGACTTGGAGGCCAAGTCTACTTGATGCCTAAGCTTAGCCTCTGTAATCTCTTTGTGAATCTCTTTGTTTAATACTTTCCTAATTACCTGTATCTGATGTAATATAAATAAGAAGTACAATTGATCCTCTCTGTGTGAGGTTTTCCACAAACTCTGTTAGTCTGTTCTCTTGTTAATCTTTCATAATTATGGTCAAGTCATACCTCTTGGGTGAAAGCTAGAACAAGCGGTGAGTTAACTTCTTGGCCAGTTGTCCGAGGCCATTGGACACCATCTCCTAGCTGGTTTATGCTCATATAATAGTTTCCTTGAACCTGGAAAAGAGTCTGCAATACAGGAGAATGAGATGACATAAAGTTTGGCAAAAATATTCTGTCCAATGCTTATGATAGAAAATTAGAAAGAAAATATAATTCCAAAGCTATTGGTGTACAACATTATACCGTTAGTCCTTGACATGTATTATTGTTGATGCACACTGTTTCATCAAGGGCTTCACCCACCCCTCTACAATCATTGTAGTCAGTAGACGCCTTGAGCTTATAACAGTGATGCAGAGCGGATGGCGGCCCAATTTGAGGAACAGTTAGATCGTGCTAAAGGAGGAAAACGAAAAGTGACTAGTAGACAGGAAATGGCAGTTCGGTGTCTGATTGGGATGCATCTTACCTTTCCGGAAAGGGAATCGCGCCAGAAACAAGACTCATTGTTTTGCCATGAGCTGTAGCATTTTTCGGGCTTTTGGGATCGTTTAGGGCCTCAAAACGGTATTTTTCTAGTTTACCCGTTTTTGGTTTTCTGAGTTATTTTTGGGTTGTTTTCGTTTTTATCCATGGGCCTTAGGGTTTCGTTGTTAGTCGCCCTAGGGTACTTTTATCTTATTTATGCAGCCGCAAGCGGCTGCAAAAGATATCTTTCAACTTTTAATCAATAAAATAGAGGTTTTCTCTCTTATCTCTGGTGGACTCCAGAATCTTTTGCTTAGGTTTATTGCTGGTAAACCTAGTTATCAATCCGACTGCGTCAAACAGGAAGAATTAGATTGTGTATAAAGGAATGACTTGATCTGAAATGCTGATAAACAGCAAGTCAAAATCGAATTTATGTAGTTTCAGCTCTACCTGTCCATCTTGTATCTGTCCATCTTGTATGCTGGATCCTCCAGTGGCACGATCAACCAAGACTGAGAACTCAGATTTGTTATCCCAAGTAAAGATTCCAAGATTTAGCTGAAAAGGAAGATAAATACCATCTAAAAGTAAATAAACAATAAAGAACGAAAGAATAGCTTGGAACATTCTCAGTCCATTGTAAGCTAGTTCTTGTATATGTGAGTTTGTGTATGTTACACACATAAAATCATGCTCATTAGTGTTTGAACCGGATCTCATTCACCAAAAGCTTCTGTGATGGATCTGAATTACAGCTTTCCGCTTATTGTTGCATTGAATACTCTTCAGGTGACGGTAAGTTCGTGTAGAAATGAATTGAATGCTTGTTATCTTGCTCTCTGGCTTATAGACACAAGCTTGTTTTACCGGAGTTGGATGATGGAGGCGTACTTGTCCATCTAGCACATCTAGATGAGGTAAAGGAAGAACATTTTACCTAACGAGTTGAATTCAAGACCTTAAGATAATGAAAAAACTCTAGAGTTCCTACATATAATCCCCAATTAATTAAATTGATAATGTAGGTTCTTGCCTCACATAGCTAAGCAGCCTAAGCTGTAAAATAATATAGTTTGCATTCACTTCTTCCATGTATCACTGGATTACAGGGTTTAGATCTGACCATATGTATACTAAGGTTAACATGATGAATGTTATGTAATTTGGGATACAACTTAGATAGAAGGAATTGGAATTTCAAGCATTTTTTTACTGGAATATATGAGCGCTTGTTCCCTGTCTCACTCTGTCTTTCTCTATCTCTGTTTTTCTCGTTCTCTATCTCTCTCTCTATCTCTGTCTCTGTCCCTGTCCCTGTCTCTGTCCCTGTCTCTGTCGCTGTCTGAAAGAAAATCCATTTCCATCGGCTTGGAATCACTTCCAACCAAGTTGTCTGAGTCTTTACACTCTAATGATGCAAATGTAGGATGCACTTTCTTCCATAGTTCTTCCACAATCACTTTCATAAGCTCTGTTTCATACCTATACATACGAAGAAGAAAACAATAATTCAGCGAGATTTAATGAACCTATACTATAATTTAAGATACAATATAGGACTGAAAAATAAGACCGATAGAAAATAAAGTCATCTAAGTTCTAGATACAGCAAACCAATTATAGCTAACTCAATCCCAAAGCACATCCCTTAATAATCTTCAAAACTTGTTATACACAGCATATACAGTATGTGGGGTTCTACTTGATATCCCGATACATCAAGTAGACTTGATTTGGTATAGAGATAGACTAGTTCGATATAAAAGTAGAGTAATCTTATACAAGGAGTTAGTCCTGCTAATCAAACTAGTCTACAGTATATTGATATACCGGTAGACAAACCACAATATGCACAGTACAGTAAAGTCTGACTTGTCTTCCACCAAATAGCTATCACTCATTTCCTGAAATAGCTAATATATCACCAATAAAGTACACGCATATATATAAGATTTAATGCCCCATTGATGATAATTAGTTACCTATAATTCAGGGAACTCCAGCCAGAGAGATTAGCCACTTTTGTCAAAGCATCTCTCCACTCTTGCACCTTGGTCAAGTCTTTCCCAAACTTCTTTTCATGTTTACCGAACGCTTCCGCAAAGCTCCCTCTTTGATGTCTTACATCGGAGGGAACCACTTCATAAAAGATTGGCAGAATTGTACCCCTCTGGCCCATGCACTGAACAATTTTCGCAAGTTCGAGCAAGCACCAAGTTGAAGAAGCATAGTTTGGGGAGAGAACAACCACTGCAAACCTTGATTGTTCAACTGCAGCCAGGAGCCCCGGAGAAATAGTTGCACCTATTTCAAGTTCAGGGTCGTCCCGAAAAGTTTTGATTCCTCGCAGCCGCAATTTGTCGTATAAATGATCTGTGAACTTCTTCCGAGTATCTTCGCCCCTGAAACTCAAAAACACGTCGTATTTCCATTGAGTGGATGACGATGAAGCAGACGTGGAGGCTCTCATTCTGTAGCTCGACGCCGTTTGGATTTTGGAAACTGGTTCAAAACAATTATGGTTCCAAAGTCCAAAAGAAGTAATCACAAAAGTTATACCATCTCCACGTTATTGATACGAGGATATAAATAGAGAAAATGATGGAGGGATGAAAGAGTGCGTGAAGGATAAATTGGACAAAGTCCAAGGCTTTGACTCAGATGAAAGAGGAGAATAATGTACAGGGTGAAAAGTCGGAGGAAATTTTCAACGCCCATTTTAAAGTGAGTGAATTTAATTATTAAGAAATTTCTTATTAAATTCACTCGCTTTGTCGAGATTTTGTCAAAAGAAAAAAAAAAACAAGAACTCTTCAACCTTCCCGGGAATCGGTGTCACCGGCCGGTCTTTCTCTCTCACAGCTTGTAGCATTTGGTCAAATGTTTAGGTTCCAAGTTTCCGGAAGTGTCAAATAACATGAACATGCCAAAAATGTACGATTATTGTGAGACAATGATTCATCAAGTTATTTAGGAGATGCCAACAGTTGCAGACACATGTTCTCAGGCCCGGACCTTTAATTTCCTTATCGTCCGATGCCATTACCATCAGGAATTGTACTTGATTCATCTCCTTAAGATTATTGTTGCTTCTTGCTTTACAGAGGAATAAAAATATAAAAAAAACATGACAGTGACTATGCCAAAACCTATATCCCCTTCAATTATCGATGCAACTGTCTCTTGTGTGTGAATGAATTCATTTGTACCTGATCAACTCAATATGTTGGCCCCAACATATATATGACATACTTATGGAATCATTGGTGCTTTATCGTGTTGAATATAACAAGATGCAAAATAGACTGCCTAAAATTTCAATAAGAAAGTACGTATCTCCATGGGTCCAAGCTCAACAACAAGAGTTGAACTATCGACAGCGCCGCCTCTTACTGGTGTAGGTTCTTCTCCTGTGGAACCCTCGACTTTCCACGTCATCTTCTTCATCGCTGACTTCTCTTGGTTTGCTGACAAGCTCACTTCTTTCAACTGCTTTATCTGAAGGTTCAAACACCAACAGAGTAGGTAAACAATCACCAACAGAATGACCACTTGATCTTATAATCCTCATATCTGGAGTAGGAAGTACATACCGTTTTTCCTGTTAGCATCTTCTTCAGTTCAACTTTTGCCAATGTAGAATATTGAGGAGCTTCAGCAGCCTAACCAAATGAATACAACATGAAAGAAATTAATGCAAAGTAGGAAGCAAAAGTTGTGTTAACAGTTGAGATCATGCATGGCACGTTATTAGTTGGCTCATTTCGATTACCTCATATAGATGTGCTAGACGGAGAAGTACACTTCCACCATCCAACTCCTGCAAAAGTAAGGTGTGTGAGAGACAGAACTCCAAGCACTTGATATATTCTACAGCGGTTTAATATACAGGCACCTGAAGAGTAATCAAAGCAACATTGGGAGGCAAGCTGTAACTTGAATCCATGACAGACCCTTTTGTTAAATGAGATGCAGTCCAATTCTCCAAGTTCTGAACAGGCAATTAAATTATAAGAACAACTGTGATGATGCTTATTTGGCAGCCATCTGTAATCACGGTCAACTCATACCTCATGGGTGAAAGCTAGAAGAAGTGGCGAGTAAACTTCTTGTCCAGTTGTCCGACGCCATTGGGCACCATCCCCGAACTGGGTTATGCTCATATAATAGTTTCCTCGAACCTGGAAACAAAACAGGATAATGAGAAAACATAAAGTATGGCAAAAACATTCTGTGAAATGCTTATGATAGAAAGAAACTATATACAATTCCATGGCTGTTGTAACATTATACCGTTAGTCCTTGACATGTATTATTCTTGATGCACACTGTTTCATCAAGGGCTTCACCCACCCCTCTACCATCATCGACCAGTAGACGCCTTGAGTTTATAACAGGAAGAATTAGATTGTGAATAAAGGAATTACTTGATCTGAAATGCTGATAAAACAGCGAGTCAAAATCGAACCTATGTAGCATCATCTCTACTTGTCCGTCTTGAATGCTGGATCCTCCAGTGGCACGATCAACCAAGACTGAGAACTCAGATTTGTTATCCGAAGTAAAGATCCCAAGGTTTAGCTGAACAGGAAAATGACTACCATTAAGAGAAACACTAAAATAGGTTGGAACATCTTCAGTCCATTCTTAGCTAGTTCTAGTATATGTGTCTCTGTATGTTCATGCTCACTAGTACTGTTAAGAAAATTACTGGATAGTAGTTTCCTGCAACAGGTTGATTAACTGAAAGGTTCCAGTCTGCTCTATAATCTCGTACCTGCAAAACCATGATTTAAGCAAAGAATTTAAGAGTCCACAAGACATATCAATAATATATTAAAGTATTATTGTTGGTCCAAATCCTAGCGACCAAGTTTTCCGAACAATGGTTAACCAAAGACATTCATCATCTAAAATTTCCTGTAGAATACTTGTATTGGATGAGAAACTCATTATGGAGTTACCCTTTTAATGAAATCCCTCCCATTGGAATCGGTGTAAAACATCTTGTTAGTCTCCATGTTTGCTGTCATCCGTGTGATGACCTCTTTACCAACACCGTCGTCTGTAGGAATTGGACCAATCTTCAAAATAAAAATATGTTAGAGCTCAAGAATTAAGTCTAGGAAGATGAAAATTATTGATTCATTCAGTAAAAAAAGCATTCACCAGCCTTATGAAATATGGAAAGTTAGATTTCAAAATAAAGAAAGATAATTCTTTCATCAGATAAAAAATGAGAGGTATATAACTTACAGTATATTCAACTTCGGCATGCTCTTTGTCTCTGTAAACTCTAATGACCTAATAATAACACAAGCTTTCATTTAGTAAACGTGGTTGGTGACAGCATGAACCAATGGGATGAATCTATCATATCTAAAATTGTGATGTAGCACTCGCTTTATGTCCAGTTGTCCACAGTTTATAAAGTGAACATCAGATCCACTTCTGCATTGTTATTACCAAATGATGTTTCTAGTTTGTTGATGGATGTCGAATCTCACACAAAAAATATAAATTAGTTGTTTAAGGATCTCAGATATCAAAAACACAGCCCACCCCAGAAAGTTATTTGATAATATGCCAAACCTGATAGATCCATGAACTGAATTCTTGGTGAATCTCATCGAATAATGGTCCACGAAAGACCTTCAAGGGTACCTGTAATACAAATAAAATATTTATAATTTTATAGTGAGCAGATGAGATACCAACAGTTGTATATATTATTGTGTATTAACTTGATATTGTTAAATTGTTATGAAATGTTCCTGATGATCCAACCATGTGGGCAGAAACATAAGAAAGCTAAGGCACACTAAAACACCACAAATCACATATGAATAGATTTTGTTCAAAATCAGGAAACTTTAATATGATGCGAGTGATACGGTGAACAACAAATGAGAAGATGCAGGATAAAATTAAAATAAAGAAGAAGAAGAAGAAGAAAGATGCAAGCTAGAACTGAATACAAATATTATCTCTCAATTCTTATTTTATATATTCAAATTCCAAGTGATTTAAAGCTTGCAAAGTGCATGATATGCAAAAGAAGGCTTACAGATCTTGAAACAATAGTTGGAGGGGCACCATTAGGCCGGAATATATATGCACCTGAAGCCTGATTCAGTGATCATAAAATTGCATATATTAGTTCATGAAGCACTTCATTGACTTGAATTACATGATTAAGTATCAAAATCCTAGCACAGAGGTTGGAAACCTGGCCATCGGTGCTTGAACCATACCAGAGGTAGCTCTGCTGTATTGGTACATCAACCTGACAATATATATATGATGATTAAATAAAGTTGATGTAAACTTCCACCACACCATTTTGAAATAAAGAAGCAAATCCACCAATCTTTTATGCAGTTCATATATGTAAGCCCATGGTCAGTAAATATTGTACAGACTATGAACCTTGTGTAACAGAAAGGCCTTTTGTAGTACAAAGCAGAAAAGGAAAATGACAACCAAAAAAGAGCTTCTAAAGCATGTACAGTATGTAAAGCAGAGTAGCAGACTAAGCAAACCTACAATATGAGGAATATGAATGATTGTGCGAGGCTACTTACTGTTTGAGAAATGTGAAAAAACTTACTCCTGTTTTAGAATTATACATCCGCTTGAGTTGTCCAGAAGCAGAAGAAAAGGACATCTTCAGATCTCCTGGTCCAATTTCAATGGTCTCATTCTGTGGACTGTCCTTCACAGAGAGAAGTCCAACTCTTCTTTTCCCTACAAAAAAGTTTGGAATACATATGTAAGGAGATCTATGAGTATAGCTGCCTTATGCTATTCTATAATAGCAGATCAGAACTTAAAAGCCCATTGTAATAAACCTGCACACTACAAGATAGATAGGCAACAAAAAGTATAAATAAATAAATAACAGGTCAGAGGACATCTTGAGAATTGCCAAGGCCGAGAAGGAGAGAGAAGGAATGCACATCTGATCTACCTTTGGTAGCTCCTCTAGAGATGAAGTATGTGTCCCAACCAAGTGGTGACACAGAGGCTTGAAAGATTAGCCAGTACTTGGGAATTTGTTTTGATGACTGTCCCAAGTAGGCTTCTGTATAAAATGTTCTTAGATTGCTTGTAACATTATCCACACTCACATATTGTGTCTCGAGGATGTTTCCGGAGGAATCTTGAACAACAAGATCATCATAATTAACCTGATTGAAATTTTCACTCTCAAACCACTTGAAAAGGAAACCAAAATGAAAATTCAGGAAACCTACACTGATAGCATAAACTTAATAGAAAACCATACTCACAGGTATCCTAACAATCTCAGTGCGATTCCATCCAAGAGGATTATACGCCACAACAACCTGAAAACAACAATTAGTTAGAATGAACGAAAAAAGAAGAAAGATCTTCCTGTCTATTATCCATTTAGAGAGAGATAGAGAGTACCAAGCTCTTCCCTTCTGGAATATCTTCCTCCGTTGGAGGGCAGAAACTGATATTGAGTAGTCGACACTGATTAAGAAATAAAAGAGGTGGAAACTCAGCATAGATGAGGAGGATTGACTAGATTCTTAAAAGTTGGAACTTTAAAAAAATTGTTAGTATATCTAGAAAATTGGCACCAATTGATCCAATGTGCTACGACCACAATGAAATGTCACCTGGCTAAAAGTAACTGCAGGGTCTTTACATTCATCTCCAGATTTATTTGTAGTTAGGCACGACAGAGCAGAACTGACAACAGCTTCTGTCTAGAAAATGCCATTCAGTTATATACAGCCTACAAGGATAATAACAATGCCAGAGACAAAGGCAAAATCAGAAGGAACAAATTAGAGAGATAGTAATTCGCAACCTCAGTGACACCAATTGACAGGCGCTTTACATAGTCATTTGTTGTATGTTGTTTAGCAGTGCCAGTGGCAGCATCGTGGTGCTGCGCAATTCCTAAAGCATCTCCAAGGGAATAGGTACCTGAACCATTTGCTCTCTTTCCAACCAGAAATTCTAGTTCTCTTGCTGCCTTTGTACACAAATAGAAAATTACAGTTGACACTTAATACCAATACACAACTTAGTAGATGATAGGAAGAGTGGATCCTCTTCTTGCATTGGTGAAAACATGCCAAAGATGAAAACAGTATCCTTAAAGATAATTCCATGTCAAATGGTGATTACAATGTGAAAGCACATTGCGCTAAAAACTGACAGCATGCATTACAGAAATAAGGAAGAAGAATTTGAATCTATTTTATCTTGGCTATGAATGATTACTATATGCTAGAATGACATTGCCATACCAAATAATATCCGCTCAGTGATCGAATATATCTTTTCAAACCTGGGCGACTAGTAAAATAACCGGTCCAATAAGCATTTATTATATCTGCATACCTGTCATTGGCAAACAACGTATGCAATAGGTCAGTAAATACTGTTCAATAAAGAGGCAAAGAAGAGACTGATACTCACGGAAAATAATCCTCAGTTTTTAATGGCCATGATTGATTTGCTGCATTTTTAGCATCAGTGTAGAGAGACGGTGTAGAATATAAGGCATTAACTCGGCCATCCTGAAAAATTAACTCAACGAAAGTCATGTATCAGCCTAAAATTTTTCCGAAGCTATCTAATAGCAGCTCATGTTAAACACTTGATGCATTCTTTATCTGAAAAAGGCCACAAATATTGACGATCTTGATGATTAAACCCCACCTTATTAACATAGTGAATTAACTTATCCATTTGTTTGAACCAAGATTCAGCATATTGGTACTGGAAATCATCTCCCATTGTCCACATCATGTGATTTCCCCTAGTCACATTTGCCTGTATATAGAGATCACTCAAGAATTCAGCCTTCACCATAAATTTTAAAACAGCAAACTGGAAGGAGCTTTATGAAACTCACAACTCCCTAGAAAAAAGATGACACTGGAAAGAAAAATCAAGCAGCAAAGAGCATACTTGGGTGATTGCAGCAGTAATAAAATCATTAACTCGCAGTTCAACATTGTAGTCAAAAATAAGCGGATTATCCTGCAATTTATCATTTAACAGATCAGGACAATAGTAAAGTCAGCAAGAACATCTGTTTGATGGGAAGGTACTCTTTTGAAATGAAAAACCTGCACAGGGACAAAGTCATCAAAAACTTCAAAATGGAAACCATCTGGCGGACTATAGTGACGAGGAAAGGCATTGGCAAAAATCTGCAAAATATCCCAGACATTTGTGTAGTCAGCCACTCAGCCCTCAAATGTAGTCTTGGATAAAGAACAAATAAGTAGGATAACAAGATTTCTGCTCCAAACCTGAGATGAAGAACCAAAAGTTTTGGATCCACGCCATATAACTTCAAGAGACTTATCTCCCTTACGCTGTGCTCTGTCCTGATAATCAATCCTTGCAAAATGTACAGAATCGAATCCAAGCTGCAAGCAAATTGTATGAACCAAACTATTTCAATCTTTTTTACCAGTATCATACAATAGTACAATACAACAAATGTTAAATGAGTTATAACTAATCAATCATGATGGTTACGCCTTATGACTTGAAATCAGAAATCTTATATGGAAGAGATATGTAGAAGGAAACTTCTGGTTAAACTTGGTAGTCAATCCTAACAAAATGTACAGAATCGAATTCAAGCTGCAAGCAAATTGTAAGAAACAAACTATTTCAATCTTTTAGGCAAACTATACAATACAACAAACAGGTTAAGTAATACCTAATCAATCATGATGGTTCTGTCTTGGAGATCAAAATCTTATATGAGAAGAGATATGCAAAAGGAAATTTCTGGTTAAACTTAGTAATTAATACTCTAAAGTAATTTAAGAGAAGCATGTATGACTCACAAAATCAACCTATATCAAAAGATGAAACATTGCTGATTGAATTTGAAAATTATGTACCTCAGCACCAAGTAAGTAACCCTGCACAGCAGAGTGTCCGAACGGATCAATTTGCCACCCCGCTCGAGGTGTCTTGTTGAACTGCTGCTTTATAGCAAGGTGGCCTAGAGTTGTTTGGTCAATCATGTCTATGTAATGGACTATAGTGACGAGGAAAGGCATTGGCAAAAATCTGCAAAATATCCCAGACATTTGTGTAGTCAGCCACTCAGCCCTCAAATTTAGTCTTGGATAAAGAACAAATAATTAGGATAACAAGATTTCTGCTCCGAACCTGAGATGAAGAACCAAAAGTTTTGGATCCACGCCATATAACTTCAAGAGACTTATCTCCCTTACGCTGTGCTCTGTCCTGATAATCAATCCTTGCAAAATGTACAGAATCGAATCCAAGCTGCAAGCAAATTGTATGAACCAAACTATTTCAATTTTTTTACCAGTATCATACAATAGTACAATACAACAAATGCTGAATGAGTTATAACTAATCAATCATGATGGTTACGACTTATGACTTGAAATCAGAAATCTTATATGGAAGAGATATGTCGAAGGAAACTTCAGGTTAAACTTAGTAGTCAATCCTTACAAAATGTACAGAATCGAATTCAAGCTGCAAGCAAATTGTAAGAAACAAACTATTTCAATCTTTTAGGCAAACTATACAATACAACAAACAGGTTAAGTAATACCTAATCAATCATGATGGTTCTGTCTTGGAGATCAAAATCTTATATGAGAAGAGATATGCAAAAGGAAATTTCTGGTTAAACTTAGTAATTAATACTCTAAAGTAATTTAAGAGAAGCATGTATGACTCACAAAATCAACCTATATCAAAAGATGAAACATTGCTGATTGAATTTGAAAATTATGTACCTCAGCTCCAAGTAAGTAACCCTGCACAGCAGAGTGTCCGAACGGATCAATTTGCCACCCCGCTCGAGGTGTCTTGTTGAACTGCTGCTTTATAGCAAGGTGGCCTAGAGTTGTTTGGTCAATCATGTCTATGTAATGGACTGCAGCCTCATCATGCATGCACCAACCTCCATTTCTATACATTCACATAAAATGCTTATATCAGATTAAAAGTTCCAAATGCAAAGACAACTATACAAGTCAAAAATACCAGTTGATTGCTATAGGAACATACACAAACTCTAACTGGCCAGCATCTACTAGTTTCCGCACTCGTTCTTGAACTTCCACACTCTGTGTTAACCACCATCTTTGGAAAAATGCCTAAAATTCATACCAAAATCAGTTTGACAACATCCAAGCTGCAAGCAAATTGTATGAACCAAACTATTTCAATCTTTTTTACCAGTATCATACAATAGTACAATACAACAAATGTTAAATGAGTTATAACTAATCAATCATGATGGTTACGACTTATGACTTGAAATCAGAAATCTTATATGGAAGAGATATGTAGAAGGAAACTTCTGGTTAAACTTGGTAGTCAATCCTAACAAAATGTACAGAATCGAATTCAAGCTGCAAGCAAATTGTAAGAAACAAACTATTTCAATCTTTTAGGCAAACTATACAATACAACAAACAGGTTAAGTAATACCTAATCAATCATGATGGTTCTGTCTTGGAGATCAAAATCTTATATGAGAAGAGATATGCAAAAGGAAATTTCTGGTTAAACTTAGTAATTAATACTCTAAAGTAATTTAAGAGAAGCATGTATGACTCACAAAATCAACCTATATCAAAAGATGAAACATTGCTGATTGAATTTGAAAATTATGTACCTCAGCACCAAGTAAGTAACCCTGCACAGCAGAGTGTCCGAACGGATCAATTTGCCACCCCGCTCGAGGTGTCTTGTTGAACTGCTGCTTTATAGCAAGGTGGCCTAGAGTTGTTTGGTCAATCATGTCTATGTAATGGACTGCAGCCTCATCATGCATGCACCAACCTCCATTTCTATACATTCACATAAAATGCTTATATCAGATTAAAAGTTCCAAATGCAAAGACAACTATACAAGTCAAAAATACCAGTTGATTGCTATAGGAACATACACAAACTCTAACTGGCCAGCATCTACTAGTTTCCGCACTCGTTCTTGAACTTCCACACTCTGTGTTAACCACCATCTTTGGAAAAATGCCTAAAATTCATTCCAAAATCAGTTTGACAACATAAAAAAAAACTTGACAAACTCTAACAAAATGTAATGCTAATTAGCATCCTACCATCTCAGCAAACACAAACTTCCTATTCGGATCACGAACCAACGATTCAACGACAGAATCCAACGTATTCTCAACACAAGCACCCTACCAAAATCAACACGTTTCATTTATTCATTACTAATTCAATCACATCAAAAGTATATATATATGCTTATAAACTCGAGCAAGAATGAAAGACCTGAATGCTGTTATTTGATCCAACATAGTACTGATCAACAGTCTTCAACCAACCAACGTCATCATGGGAATGCGCTACCAAATGAACATTCAACTTCCCTTCCACAACACCACTCCCGGTCTGGTACTTCACAAAAACTCCATCAACACTCGCCACTCCCAACCAAATAACCACAATCACAAGCTCGAAAAACGCCGCGAGCTTTAGCATTTTCAAACACTAAATGATCAAAAACTGAAGCACCGGGCGTGGAATGCTCCGAGTTTATGGAAGAAGTGATGGAGAGACTTGTAACTTGTAAGCACCGCTGTGATGGGGAGTTTTGGGCAAAAGAGGACAAAAGGGGGACCTCGGTTTCCTCCTTTGGCCGGCTCAACTTTATGGAGATGGTTGAGGAGAGAGAAGGGACAGACAGTACGAGTCGCCATATGGGCCTCCATTTTGTGATCGAGTTGCTAGTGTCAAACGCTTAAAAGTCTCTTGTCTTTGAGCTGTATAGGAGATGGAAAACTTTTTTTATGGCGGAGTCTGGGACTCGGAGCCGTTTTTTAATTCTACGAGGCGGGTGATTCCAAACGCTGGGGTCCAAAACATTTACGTTTTACTACCAAGACACGTTTGTTTCATTGACTCGGGAAAATGCAGACGCAGGGTTGGGAAAATGGTTCCTCCTACATGAAGAAAATGAGTATATCCTTATGAGATCGACAACTAATTTGACAAAGTTTTACGATACAGTAATATATTGACACATCAAATAAACTAGGTTCAATGTAGAGATAGACCCATTTCATGCATTAGTAGCTCAATTTGGCTAAATCTCGAATTAGTCTACCTCTCTATCTAGCTAGCCTTGTTTACTACTTGATGTACCGGTAGGTATATTAATATATTTATGTCGGTGCACTGAATCCTCCTCTATTTGTAGTTAATGCTAAGATAGTGACCAATCATTAGACATACTGGTCTTGTTGGTCCGAACTAGATTCGAGAAAGGTGTTGTATACGTGTATGGCGGTTAGCTAGATCGGAGAAGCAATATTAATATCCATAATCTCTTCGTCATTGCAAGGAATTTGCGAGTGCAACGACTTCAGCCAGATTTTGCAGGGCAGAGTTAGTCCGGTTAGGTAGCTGCAACCATATTCAAAACTAGCAGTAATGAAGATAAGATACGATCAAGTGGTGACTCAAAAATCCATAACCATAAGTATGACATGATGAAGGCTTCGAACGGCCAAAACAAAAACCACGACTCTGCAGATCTCTATTAATTAGAGAGAAGCACTGGTTTTCGATAAAACAAAGTGTTTAATTTTTGTCTGAGAAGAATGCTTGATCCAGTCACAAATTGTGACACCATAAACTCCAAGCCAGTAATACAATATTTGGATAACGCTTATGAATATAAAAGCCAAGTAAATGACAGATTAGAGGAGTTGATTAAGGTAGAAAACATCTAAAATGACAGATTAAAGACATGATTAGTTAATAATAACATTGATGTATGTGCCAAAATTAGGAACCTATAGTGACCTATAGTGCTACTTTGATAATCGCAACATGTGCTTTATCACATGAGTAATAGATTCCTAACACCACACCTTTCTCCTTGTTTCATTCGTTGCTGATATCCCAACAAATCGGCATGCATATGTTTGGCTAGCTGCTTCTCCTTCCTCTATCTTTGAAATTATAAACCATTAGGGTCTTCATAATGACCAGCAGATTAAACAGTCATGTTTACAAAACCACACCACGAGATGTAATGCCCTTAACTATATTTCTTCCCTTACAACTTGATGGATGGGGCGGCCAAAGTTTGATCCCTCGCCATCTTATCTCTCATCTATCTTGGCATTTTGATTAGTGACGCAGAAAGGATAATAATGACTACTTAAAAATAAGAAAAATACAAATAATAAATGAAAGGGTGAAACCAAATACATATCAATGCAACTCTAAAAGTGACTGCGGCAAAGAGAGTAACCATTGGAAAGTTTAGTAAAATGAGGACATGAATATCTGCACACTCAATGACTGAAATAATCACCATTAACAACAAGTAATAACATTAATTCCATGCAAAGGATACATTTCAATTTCAATGTTGCACAATTTTTTGCTATTACTGTCCGTTTATCTGAGGGACTCTCGAAGCAAATGATAAAGATCAATGTATTGGTGCTTAAACACAGCTTTCTGACCTGCCGAACAAACATTGATCCAAAACTCAATCTATAAGCTTAAAGGTCACAACCAGAGGAGACAGACAAGCACTAAAGACTGGAGATGGCTGCCGAATTGTAAAATCTTCCATCATAAGTTGGGAATGGACATGAACTGGGTGAATTCAGCAAATGAAACATTCAATTGAAAGACGGCTTCACCATCCTTCATTTCTCCTCATTTGGTGGCTTGTTCTCTTCATTCTTCTTTTGTTCAGGCTTTTAAAGAGAGAAAGAAAAAGAAAATTATATAATCAGAAAACTAACCGCAGGCATTATGATCAGCAACTACTAGACGACTGATATCACCAAAACTGTTTATCAGGTATGACTGCTATGTACGCATAATTGTTTAATCTAATACAAAGGCACGAGTAAATGGGGAAAAAACCTCATTTCATGAATCATGTCAGGGCATGGTTTTTTTCTAAACGAGGAAAGGGAGCCTGTGTGCAACTACTAGACGACTGATATCACCAAAACTGTTTATCAGGTATGACTGCTATGTACGCATAATTGTTTAATCTAATACAAAGGCACGAGTAAATGGGGAAAAAACCTCATTTCATGAATCATGTCAGGGCATGGTTTTTTTCTAAACGAGGAAAGGGAGCCTGTGTAATTAGTCTCACAAGGTGTTGGTTGCAGCTTGCCCATGACTACAGTCAAGTGCAACTGATACTATTTGAAGTAGAAAACAACAAAAAATAACTATATTAACACTAGACTGCCCCATAACACACAAGAATTTAAGATATAACATGGAAAGAAAAGGAAAAAAAAAAAACATTGGAGGTATAAAACTATCGAGTATGTTGGTCGCAAAGTTATCCGTCATAGTATATATCAAAAACAAAGTTATTCTGCCTCATTGGATTCCTTACACAAATTGATTAGCACCTTATTTCCATGTATGATTCATACAACTAGATGGGGCAGAAAAGCTTAAAATGATAGAACTCATATAATTAGGCCACAAATTGCACAAAAGCAAACCCACACAAAATTGAAAACAGATTAAAATGCTCTTAAATTACTGCATCATTAACATGATTTCTGTTTCTAGTTGCAGGGAAGGCCATTTCAAAATATTTTGGGTTGATTTTTAAAAACACAAAACATGTGGTGCACTCATTAACTAAGAAAATGTTCAACAGCACATCAAAAACCGAGTGGAGTAAGAAGTCAGCACCCACAAAAGGAGCACCATTTAAGAAAACTTTAAGTTAGATAACAAGGTAAGCCATGACCTAGATAAATCCAGTATATGCTATTTTCTTGTACTGTTAAACCCTGTTAAGTTTAATACTCACCTCTGACTGGTTTTGCATAGAAGCAAGCAAGTCTCTTACTGAAGGATCATTTGGGTCAACCCCTGGAAGCTGTAGAAACATTAAAAATAATATGTTATTGAAGGCTAGAGAAGTTATGCAGAATTTTTTTATGGGAATGAGGGAAAAAATGGAGGATGTGACAGATATACCGAGGCAAGGATAGAAGACACGAAAGACTGATCAGCCAATAATTTACTCATATCTTTATCGCTAGCAGAATCTTTTTCACCTTCCTGCACAGACATTTGAAGAGCTGCAAAAAAACAAATATCAGAAAGGAGACCGACTGCATAGTAAGGAAACAGTAACTTTGATATTGGTAATTTAGAATAATTGACTAGGGAGAATTCTAACTAAATCTGCAAACAAATGGAATCATCCATAACATGTGGTTCACAGGCAAATGGTAAGGCATGATTCACCGTGAGTAACCACCTGGACTTGCTCACCAATGGCCACGGCTTTGAAGCTTCAGCAATAGCCTTAATCTTAATCCCAAAGCTACTCTAATAACCGTGAGAATGCGCCAGTAAACGAATGCAGTATTGCTCGTACAAAGTTGAGAACTCACCTAGAGCCAACTCGGGATCATCTGCAACTACCTCAGACATGTCAGTGTCTCGCATATCATGGCTGGAGGCAGGCTCATCCATCGACATCGCAAGGGCCTGCTGTAGCAGAGCGTTGTCATCATCCTGTTGCCAATTTAGAGTCAGCTTATTCTTCATGAAACAAAAACAATAGAAACAAGGGCATTTTAAGAACCCAAGAAAAAAATCAATAAGAACTCTTGAGTTCCACCATGTCAGGACAAGAGAACATGATATACTTTTTTATTGTTTGACCCGCTTCATTCTCCCCACTTTAGAGTCAGCTTATTCTTCATGAAACAAAAACAATAGAAACAAGGGCATTTTAAGAACCCAAGAAAAAAATCAATAAGAACTCTTGAGTTCCACCATGTCAGGACAAGAGAACATGATACTTTTTTATTGTTTGACCCGCTTCATTCTCCCCAACCCACAATTCGTTAACAAATATAAAAGTGAGGCAAAACTAAGAAAGAAGCCCAAGAAGGAAATGACACCAACCATGAAATCAACACTCTTATTCTCAGCTTCAGAAGTTACAGCACTGGCACGCTCTGTCATAGTTGCATCTTGTGAGCTGGATTGTTCTTCCCCTCCTTTCTCCTGTTTGGAAGAATCCTCAGCAGCCTTTTTAGCAGCTGCTTCTTGTCTGGCCCTCTCCTCCTCCATTGATACTCTAAGAGCAAGGGCAAGTTCAGGATCCAGGTTTGGATCCACACCGAAATCAAAACCAGATACACCACCAGCTGCAGCAGCTGCTGCTGCTGCTGCAAAACCACTCCCACCTTCTCCATCTCCAGTGAAGATAGGTGTACTGCAAGAAGAGAATGGAAAATTTTAATTCAAGCAAAGAAATTCCCAGGTCATTAAATCCTCATGAATACTAGTCTCACATACTAGGCTCTGAACTTCAAATATGACATAACCCCCTAGGTTAACAATCTTGTTTTTAGTTTATACAAATCCCAACTTTTGAACCAATTTAGCCATTACTAGGAGGTGATGCGGCACTCACATGGGAGTTAGGATTGGAACAATCGAAGACATGATTGTTAGTCTAAGGAGTATCACATTTACAGTTCAAGATGTTAGACCAGACAACTTAAAATCCAGCGCTATTATCCCAATCACTTATTCAGACATCAAAACAGAAAATGAGGAAACACATGAACACTGACCTTATGAGTACATCAGAAAGAGCACTTGGACCAGCCGGAACATGAACAATGTGGCTGGTGTCATTATTGTTCACAGCAGCAAGAAGTGCTTCTAGCTTCTCTGACTTTTCTTCATCTTCTTCACCAAAATTAATGATATCAAGGGCTACACTGTTCTTCTTTAACTTTCTTCCAATCATCTCCAAAGTCTTCTTTTCATGTTTAACAACACTGACAACAACACATAAGTCAAAATGGTAAGTATATAAGAACTGGCAAAATATAATGTGAAATCACAAGCATAACTTGGTATAACTAACCTTCCAGCAAAGACTATAATCCTTTGTTGCTGCTTCTTATTCTGGCGATGTTTGAGGGCCAATTGAGCCACCTGAATGCCAGCAGCCAGGTTCATCTCACCACCTATTTCTAAACCTATATTTTCAAAAAGGAGACAAAATATGAATTGATGCAATCCAGACAAAGAACAAGAGTAAAGTGTCGTACTTTCAGAAGTAGTAACAGAAAGAATCATATCCACCCCCAAAGTGCAACCCTCAATTAGTTTATTTAAGCTCATAATTTGCAAGAACTACACTTCCAAGGAAAATTGAGCTTGCTCGAGGCAAAAAAAAAAAACTAAATTAACAACAATATAACATTTCAAGGTCTTTTCGAACAAACCCTGTGTTTGCTCCTGTGTTATTAATCAAAAAAAATAGATTTGTCTTTTGTGTGATGTATGTGGTGGGGGTTAAAGCAAAAGACAGTAGAAGCACTAACCGTGCATGCACGCCAAAATCTTGCCAAGATCACTAGTAGGAGTTACCAAAACGCGAACACGTTTCCCTGCCATGGTGAGAACTCCTACTGTATTCTCCGGATTAGACTGCATAGAGGAAACCTTTCTGTTCAGTTGTTTGAATAGCTAACAAATGTGTAACCCTCATATGACCATATATCTATCTATAAAAACAACACCAACACCTCCTCTATCTCCTCCCTCATCGCACCCAGAACACAAAACAGCAAATTACTAAACCCTATAACCTAACACAAAGCACAAAAGCATACAATTCCAAAAGGACTCATAACCAAATATCGAAAAAGTTCCGGCAAGCTCAACCAGCTAAGTAAGAGGTGTACCTGGGTTTTAGCTCCACAAATCAGATTGACGGCGTCGGCCTGAGCTTGAAATCTCGAGGGAGCGTAGTCGCCGTTCCGCATCCACTCCGAATTATCAATGCAGATCATTGTCGCCTGTTCAAAACCACAAAAGGAACAATTTTGCACAGAAAGAATCAGACTTTCAGAACCCTAATTTTCCAGAATTGCGAACCAAAATATATAAAAAAATATAAAAAAATTTGGGGGGACTCTGAAATGGCGCAGCATTGAAAACGAGTGGAAGCGCAATTAGGGTTTTTGGGGAATCTGACCTCGAGCACCATGGTGGGAGATTGGGCAGGTCGGAGAAGAAAGATCGAGAGAGATTGAAATGCTTCGTGACGGAGAAGAAAGAAAAAGAAAAAGAAAAGAGAAGGAAATAGTGAGCCTTATATTTACTTTACTTGCAGAAGAGTTCTGCTGCCAATTTATCGGCTGCGGTGACGAACACGACTTCCCGAGAATTTGACCCAATTATTTGCTGCTGCCAAAGCCTTGGGTCGGTCTGGTCTGGCCCAGTACTTGGTTGGGCCTACGCCTGAATTTCAGTCTATTAAGAATGTCCTTTTTTTTATTACAAAAATTAATTTAAAAAAATATATATATACTGATTGAAAATTCTAATTTATAACTAGTAAGCCATCTCTTCAAAAAAAAAAAATTTAATTGTTTGCAGGATAGTTCGGAGGATCTCAGTTTAGAATGTCATATTATTGACGAAGCTAAGAGTTTAGTTCAATTTTTATCTATTTGTAGTAGTCATTATGTGAAACATGATGGCAACAAAGGTTACTCACCGTTTGGCAAAAGAAGCCTTGAAAGTTAGTCAACCTTTACTTTGTATGGAGTTTGGCTCCATGAGTTAGTCAGTATAGATTTCCAGTGTGAAGTCTAGTGTGGTCAATTATGTGTAAGAGCTTCCATGTTGGAATGCTGTTGCAAGTTATTGCCCCAAAACTCGTTGTAAGCAATTAATTATTAATAAAGTTCTTCTTAATAAAAATTTAAAAAAAAAGGGTAGAGACTCGTCTCCTCATCTAGCTGTGATGAAGTGTCCACATAAAGTTTATTCTCATGAAAAGAGTTGTTCACTTAAGGGACAGTTTTTAAGGCACTATGAAGGACAAGTAAATCTAACGACTAAAAACAAATGCACAGTTTTAAGTTATTATAATTTTAGCTTTTAAATGTAATACATATGATTGAGATGCATTTGTTCCTCACAATCCCTTAAAACTTTTCCTTAGGTGAGGAAGACTGATGTTATTCGTTGTTTAAATATGTTTCCACAAACCACAAAAGTTCCTTTTTTTTTTTTTCCTCCACATACTGATGTAATTTTGAAAAATAAAACATATGTAATATGTGGGGGTTAGTGGTACCCTTTTCTTGGCTGAAGTTTACAACAAATGGTTTTAATGAGGCCGCAAGGTAGGTGTACTTGATGGGCAGTTTTCTCTGCTACTCCAAGCATGCTAATATGAAGTGTTGCAGGTTCTTGAGGAAGATTAACTATTTACCCATTTTAACACTTGAAATGTTGTTACTGCATAAACAACCTTATTATTAATTTGCCTATTAATCTAAATTTGTAAGTGTTAGAACGCCTACATCTTCTCCTAAACTTCAACCATATGATTCTCCTACATTAACTACATAGGCTGTTTTGATTCTTGTGTATCAGTTTAGATCATAGCTGTAAATAAGATTTAATGGTAGTATTGTAATCGTAGCAGCTAGCTACACATATATGTGTATCCTTGCAGATATCAATATATTGAACACTTACTTTCTACATGGTATCAATATATTGTAACCGTAGCAGCTAGCCGTAACTCAGAACCGATGGAACTGTAAAGTACCCTATCTCCAAAGCTCTTCTTTCTGTTATTGATGACTTGGAACCAGCTTGTTACACACAGGCTTCCAAAGATGCAAAATGGAGAGCAACCATGACTGAAGAAATTAATGCCTTGTTGAAAAACTGTACCTGGTCTCTCATTCCCTCCTCTCCTTCCCATCATGTCGTAGGCTGCAAATGGGTTTTTTGTATCAAGCGAAACTCTGATGGCTCCGTCGAACGATACAAGGCAAGGCTTGTGGCCAAAGGCTTTCATCAGCAACATGGCATCGATTATGGGGAAACTTACAATCCCGTAATCAAGCTAGCCACCATCAAAACTGCCCTGTGTCTTGCTGTTTCTCGGGGTTGGCCTCTTCGCCAACTTGATGTGAAGAACGCTTTTCTCCATGGCTATCTCCAAGAAGATGTCTACATGTCTCAGCCATCTGGGTTCGTTGATCCTTCTCGGCCCCTCCTATGTGTGCAAGCTTCATAAGGCACTCTATGGCTTAAAACAAGATCCACGGGCCTGGTTTCACCGTATGAGCTCTTTCCTTTTATTGGTTAGGTTTCGCATCAGTAAGGTCGACCCTTCTCTGTTCATATTTCATATTGGCCTGCACACCATATATTTCTTATTATATGTTGATGATATTGTGGTTATGGTTAGTCATGATCGGCTTCTACAGAGCTTCATTGATGCTTTGAGTCATGGATTTGATATCAAGGATCTAGGTCCCCTCCACTACTTTCTTGGTTTACAGGTCACTTCTCATTCCCATAGTATACACCTCAATCAAGTCAAGTATGCACATGACATCCTTACTAAGCATGACCTGTTGCTAAGCCAACCCGTGTGCACACCTTTGTCTGCAAAGTCTCTTCTCAGTGCTGATGATGGGGTTTTACTTGATAACCCTACTGTGTTCCGCGAAA
>BDJD01002388.1:19518-40946 GCA_002564525.1 Rosa multiflora | reverse complement strand
AATGAACAAACCCGAAACAAGAAGAAGGATTGACATCAAAGATTGTACCTTTCCAAAATGTTTCAAAGAGCAATGAAAGAAGAACCCAAGAGAAATCAAGACAGTGATCACAGTAGCCACAGTCCATGTGGGTGTTTCAGCCAAGGATCGACCTTCCCTCTCCTCCATTAGTTTCCTCAAACCCAGAAAGCCCCAAACAAACTTTCACCTTCTGGTTATTGTGCTGATATATCAGAACACCAACATCAATGAACAGGATGATACTCCGGGCTAGTTTCCCTGTCAGTCAGCGCTAGCCATTCTAGTCCATAAATGGCTGCTATATTGGTGGTGGGTTAGTGCCGTGCCTGGAAGCCTAGACCAAACCCATCAGAAAATTTAAGGAAACATGCATGGATGGTCTCACACTGTGTGGCCAAGGAAATGGGTCCCACTTGCTACTAACTGACAACGGCATGTTTTGGAGATTTGGTCTTGACCAGCACCATCGTATCTGGGGGAGTTTAGAACGTGTCTCTGTCTTTCATGTCGAACTTTTCTTGATGAAATGATCGAATATCATGAATTTGAACTTGATCTCATTCTAAGATTCTCTAATTGCCAAAAACAATTGTTAAAATAATGAAACTTTTTGTTTTTTGTTTTTGAGACAAGTTAAAATAATGAAACTTGGTTGTGAGAGATCGCCAGTTGTCAGAGTGGCATGGTGGTTAGTTAGGGGTTGTTAGGGTATGCATTTAGTTGCTGTCTATGAAGTAATGAAACTGTTGTAACAAGTTTATTATTTTTAAATTTTAATCAGGTCAGTTCTAGAGGAATCATTCATGCAGTCTGTGCATCCTGCATGTAGATACAATTGTAAGAATCATTCATGCCGTGAATCATGTATAGAGAAATTATTATCATTACTATCGTTTTAGTTTTATTTACATGCGAGATTCAAATTACTGAAGGGTTTCTAAATTACCTTGGTAAAAGTAACTTAAGAATGAATAGTACTGATCATTCCATGAAAGGTTGTTGTTCAACAATCCACTTTGAACGGTCGTGATTAATGGACCTTAGCTTACAAATACTAATACAAGTCAAAATAGCCAGAAAGTGTGTATACGTAACACAAGCACAACAATAGGCCGGCTACTTTGATGTCTTAAAAGAAGAAGAAATTGTTGTGACAAGTTTGGGATCATAATGATGAGTTAATGACCCCTTTCTTGTGAGTAATCGGTGACCACCTACTCACAAGTCACAACTAGTTTTGCAGATTACCTTGACTTACTATATCAAACCTGGTAGCTGACCAGATTGCTTGTTTGTTCTGGAAGGTGAGTTTATCAAACCTGGTAGCTGACCAGAGGCCCAAACTTGTAGGTACACCTATCCTTCAAACCCACTTGGAAGGTGAGTTTTTGTAATAACTAGTTAGTTAAAAAGTTAAAAGCACACATCAACTGGGCAGTAAACTTGAACTCTGTAGAAATGAGGAAAAACCATTTTATGCTGTAATATTATTTGGAAGTGAATAATGATATATTCATCTTAAGCTATCAAGGTACATATATACTTTGAATTCGAATCAAGATAAATATTAATCAGTAATATACAATTATACAAAGAAAAAGAGTAAATGATAAATAAAGTTACTTGCTATGCAACAAACTAGAGCTCAGCTTCTGGCTTTTTCTGCTCAACATCTTCCGGCTTTTTTGGCTCCACAAGTTCTGGCTTTTTCTGCTCATCATCTTCTGGCTTTTTTAGCTCAACAATTTCTGGCTTTTTCTGATCTACATCTTCTGGCTTAACAACAGGAAAATGTTTCTCTGTCCAAGCCAAATAACCTCCTCCCATGTTGCTCAGATGCTTGTAACCCTGTCAATTCAATTTTCAAGCTTCTAAGAATTTGGAGAAAAAGAAATAACAAATATGAACATGGTACAACAGCAAGGCTGTTCTGTAAGATTCTCTAACTTCTGTTCAAGGACTTCAATATTCACCAAAGATTTACATTGGAATATATACTTACAACATTTTGAAGATCAGCAACTGCATATAGGGATCTAACCCCACTTTGACAACCCTGTTAAAAATGATATCACAGCAACACATCATCAGATAAAGCTTTGCCGGAAAGACTAGTACAAAACACATGAAAGTAGAAAGAACAAAACTTACCACAACAATATGATCTTCTTTGCTGCAAGCAGATGCAACCTCTTTCAAGAAATCAGGATTCTTCACTCTACCTAAAGGCAAAAATCACATGAAACTTCATTAATTTCAAGGTACATACAGCTCATAGAATTACTTAAAAGAGAAGGATAGAGATTCCAGCTACCTTCAGGGGTATTGAACATGTAAGGAATATTGTAAATCTTCTCTGCATCCACATACCCTCTCTTGAACTCCTCCACAGTCCTATCATAAATAGCATCAATTCAATCAAAACCCATTTTGTTTCCAAGCTCAATTTGAAGACTAAGCTTCCAAAAAGTTCATTAATCTAAGTAAAAGATCCCTTTGGCCTTTACCTAACATCCATATAGCCATAGCCAGACTTGATCAGATCCTTAGCTTCTTGAACATCAATAGTCACAACCTCATCCCCGGAGCTACAAAATAACACAAGCAATAAAGCAACAAACCCACAAGGGACTACCAACCAATAAACTCTCATATCAAACTTTGCAACAGCTTTTAAAATTTGACTGAGAAAAAGTCACCTTCCAATAGAACCCATGAAGAAGAATTGGTCTTTTATATGTGCAGCTTGGTTTCTATAATCTGGTAGCTGTTTGCCTTGGTTTTCCGGAAAAAACCAGCTGAGGATAGAAAACGTGGGCTGGGGATTCTTACTGAAGTTTATAGCGGGTCGTTTTCTATGGGGAAGATTGACTTGTGGATATGGAGCTAAACTAAACTACGTGCATTTCCAATCATCTGGGGTCAGATGACTTCATCCCAACAAACAGAGGTGAGAGCCCACCTTTGATGGGTAACAAAACCAGAGTTTATAAAAATGATATTGGTCGAATCAGAATTGTTAATTTTGTTTATTGCTAGTGAAAAGAACACTAATTTGTTAATGCCCTGTGGATTCAAAGTTGGCTTGGGATTTAAGGCATCTACAATGTACTACCAGAACATTGGAGTGTCCACATTGATAATGTGAATTAAAGTGAAGGACCTGTGCTCTAGTGCACACTAACAATTCATATTCTATCTACTTGGGATGATTAAAATTGTAGAAAAAGGACAAGTCTTCCACGAGACCACGACATATATGAATTCTTGTCGCAAAGAAGTGAATTGTCACCAGCAATCTACTAATGGAGCATTCAATCTCAAAAATATAATCAAAATCTCATTTAGTGATCTTAAAGACAATCTCAATTTCACATAAGAATCTAAAAAATATGATACCGGAAACTTTGAATGGTGAACTGAATTGTCAATTGAGATGCTTTAATATTATTGCATCCCTACCCAAATTCACTGCCCACATAAACTCAATAAAAAATCGAAGCCCCATTTAGTGTATATTCCCTCATCATCATGATTACATTCGACTGCAATTATCTAGTGCAATCATCGATCTCCTACCTCATTGAGCGTATCCCATTGCTTTTTGAAATGCCAATCAAACCTCGAATGTGCATAGGAACTCCATAGTTATGTCGAGACATCGACCATATCTGCCACACCAAATTCTTTATTGGGCGTTGTCTTCTCGCACTCAATGCAGCAACTAGACTCATATTAGGCAGAAGTCCTTTAACCCCACAATTATATATTGAATGGTCCAAAATGTGGATCTAAAAGAAACCAATTATTCAGACAAAAAAAAAAAAAAAATTATTATGAACAAGTAAATTCAGAATTCTGTAAAAAGATGCAATTGTAAAAGGAGGGTTCTGAATTGAATTGGGGACGGACAAGAAGAGATATGAAAGGAGAGAACTGTTTGATTAATGAATAATTATGTGTGTGTATGAAACTATGAATATATGTGTAGTTTGCCACATCATACATATTTCAGGTGCGGTCATTTTCCTCTTTTGGTTAGGAGAGAAAGGAAGGATTCCGATTTTATTTAACCTTCTATAGAAGTTTCAGTTTTCAATTTTCAATTTTCAATTCAACCTTGTACTATCAGATCAATAGCCAATTGGGAAGATAGAGGAGTTCAGGGACTAGCAAATCCGCTGCATCACATCTCCACTATCTTCCCAACCGTCTATTATTTATTCATTTATTTTTAACCCTCGACTTTGAACATTTAACAATTTTTGTTGGACTTGATTATTAGTGCTTCAACTATGGTTTTGGCCCTTGTGGAAGCCACAACCAAATCCACTCATCCACTTCCTGATATGGTCATGGTATTTTCCATCAAAGTAGTGCCTATTGATGTAACAAAACCCTTGAACAACATGATTTATACCAAAGCTGACTAGACTGATCAGGTACATTTAGACTTGCATATACAACAGTGCCATACCTACTAATTCTAGTAGGTAATCCAATAAAATCAAGAGAGCTATTGGCAATGACAAGGGCATTCTGCTCTAATATACTCACTAATTTACAACAATATCTGAGCTTCATACATTCCAGATCATAAAGCTTGCCTGACAGACTCAAGAAATTCTTGCATACAATGGAGGCATAAACTGTTGTAATGCATTAATTTCGTCCTTGTTGGACGGACAGGTAACCTCTGTATCCAAGTCACATAGAAGCAGTTTTGACCTAAACTTAGCCCGCACGAACTGTTACTGACATTTTACAACAATGTTGAGAAGTTATGATCCAGAACTCTTCACTTCACACAATAAAATACACTCCGGTGGAATTTAAATGGAATTCCACAATAAACAGGAGGAAACCTGAAAAGAAATAATAAATAAGGTTGGAGGTAACAATGCTGTTAACGACAGAACAAGGCTTACCAAGTGCCAACATCTTATTGTGCACAGAGGAGGGGGGGATTTAAACTTCAAGACAATTTACCTTGATATCTTGACATTCATAAATACATTCATGAATCATCCAACCAGGTCCTTCTCTTGATCTGCAAGAAGAAAATAGCCAAATTTCAGTAAAATAAGCAAAACAGGTACTGGCCAAAAGGAAACCACGTCAGGTTCAATTTATCCTCAGATCTATAAACCAATAACAATCTGAATCAGTTCTGTGAAAAGCTAGGTTCAAGCCTGTAATTTTCTTTTTAACATGAGATTTATCACATTCACACTGCATCGTGAAGTCAAGAAGATGTCACCTATATACGGCAGCTGGAAACTATGGGTTGGTCATGAAGACCAATAAACAGAAACCTAGTCCCAATTGTCATCTAAGGCTCTCAAAAGTGTGTTTGATACATAATACCGTTCCCACCATAAACCTCAGAGATTCATTTTATAAAAATACTTAGTTGGTATGCTTAGTATAGTTATTAAGACAACAGCATAATCAGAATACACAGCATAAAGAAGACTGAAGACTAAAATGAATAAATAAGTTGTTACAACGGGCAGCATCATGTACAGTTAATGTCTTGTCTAAGTGGTGATTAACCACGATTATCAAATCCTCATCTTTCCCATGCCTGGTTGGAAGACAGAGTACCAAGGACAGCTTGTAAAGACTCCAGGAGAATGAAACACCCGACACTTATCCCTTGAAAGCAAACCAACCTTGAAACTGGTATTCTATTACTCTAATGATGGGTATTGCAGATTGTCACTTCACTTTGGTTGCAAAGAGGCATTGTAAATTTTACCTCCTCAGCACAGAAAATAACTACTAAATTAGCCCCATACATCACAATCAAGAAAGGGACTGCAAGTACCAGAGTAGAGGTTGTCCCAGAGTCTTAATATTCAAAAAACTTAAACAGGACTCAACCGTGGAACACTAAATAATGAGGATGCACCCCACTCTCTTACCTCAGGATTCACAGATTTTGTTCTCATATCATGCTTGCACACGGGGCAGCATGTCCCCCATTTTGTCAGCCATGAGTCCACACAGCTTGAATGAAATTCTGCAAGTAATTCTCAAGTGATTAATGGAAATATTTAAACTTCGAATGACAAGGTAAGAAAGTATTGCTAACTTAAATGCATGTGTCGAGGTCAAAGCAAAGTACCTACTCAGATAAATAACTGTACTGTACTTCAAACCAACATTAGAATGTGAAAACATTAGAACACTCAAACCAGTATATATATTTATACTTATTTGTATTCTTAAGTGGACGTGGGAGACTAACAGCTTCTTCATGTTCCCTTTCATAGACTGGACATAGTGCTTTAATATATTTTATGAGACCTCAAGTAAATCCACATGCCTACTATATGGACATTCAGCATATTACAATACCTCATGTCCTTCAACAATATTATTTATGAACTGTTTAAAGTTTATGCATATGAATTTATGACACATCACTGTGGCCTGTGATGTCATAGGACTTTCCTAACATGCAAAGCCAAATGAAGTCTAAATTGTAAAATGTTGTGGCTCGTTGGGACTGGCATTGCAACTTTGATGAAAATAGAAGGAATATTAACATGAGGGTAACATCTTAGAACTTACCGTGTTGACAGGGAAGAACTTTAAGAATTTCCCCATCTTTGTAATTCTCAAGGCAGATGGCGCAAGTTTCTTCACTGTGGCATTCACCCAAACGAGCAGAACTGAATGTGAAGCAAGGCAGAGCTTCCACCACCTTCCTATCCACACTTTTAGGAAGTTGGTTTCTTCCTTGTGAGTACAGCCAGTGTCTTGGAGCAAATATGGCTATTAATAATATACCCAGTATGACAATGAATGAGATAAAAGATATAGCTAGCACAGTCCAGGCTGTTTCAGTTTGAAATGGAAAGATACAGCATTCCCCTTCCTCATCATAAGCATGATCCTTCAGTAGTTCACCTGTTGCTTTTGAAACAAACACGGCATGAATTGTAGTATTCTCACCGTTTATCATCACTGCAAAATATAGACAGCAATTGTTATCAATCTATAGCAGCTAAAAGACTAAGACTAGCTAGACAGTGCAACAAACTATCATGATGCTCGAGGATATTTATGACTACATTAAAGGCAAAAGGTAACAGATACAACGGAGATTCCACCAAAATTTTCATATACACAAGGACTAAGAAAGTAAGAAGAACCCAACATATTCAAAACGAGCAAAGCAGTGAACCAAAATTCCAAGGCAAACAGTGACTCACTGTAAACTAGATCTTCTCCATCTCTATCATCATAAACAATTGCAGCACCAAAACCAGCATTTTGAGCATTCCGTACTTTATCCTTGAAAGCACATTCCCCTCTAACTATCAAAGCAAACCTTGCTCTATCAGTTTCATTTGCTTGGCGCCCATTCCGTAGAGGCGAACATGCATTCAAAGGGTCTGCGTTTACCAAAGCTCCACAAGTACCAGCTCTATCAACAGCAACAGCTATAAAAACAAAAAGAAACCAACAAAAATCAAAACCACAATTATGCATCCCGTATTTTGAGTAATTACCACCTGCATACATTCTAAACAAGGCTAGAATTCTTTTCATTTCATTTTGTTCAATTAAAAGAAAAATAAAAACAGAAAGTTTTGAACTTTATTGAATCAAACACAAAAACTGAACTAAACTACAAGAAAATTTGGAAAAAAAGATTGAAAATTTACCAAACTTGGCAGGAAGGTCAGCGAAGGCCATAGACAATGGTCTGTAAACCACAGTTGCAGAGCTTAGTTCAACAAACACAATCACAGAGAATCCAAGTAAAGCTTGCCTCATCTTTCTCTTTCTCAGCTCCATTTACCTAAATCAAATAATAATAACAAAACAATAATTAGCACCAAATCAAGGTTTGAAAGATTGAAACTTTCAGCATGAAGAACAATAAAAAGATGAAAATCCAGTACCTCCTGCAGATTACTGGATCGAATTTCTATGAAATTTAACGAATTGAGAATTCAGGTAAACCGGAAAACGAAAGCTGAAAATTGAAAAGCGAACATGTAATTGATAAAGTGAGGTTTGAGAGAACTCTGTTGAGACTGAAATAGTGAAATCCCAGCACAGATGAGCTGAAATAGGCTCATAGTGCTTTAAGAACTCTCTATTCACCCACTAAACCACTATTAACTATTTTATACCTTCTTCTTTTTTTAATCTTAAACAGGTAAAGATTTGGTTTAAGATTTATTTTGGAGAATCTTTCCTCTTTGACGCACCATTTCTTTAACATGTCTTAAAAAGGTCCTGAAACTTCTTGTTATTTCATTTCTTGATAATCCTTATCCCTATATGAGTATTAGCCATTCCTAATACCATGCTCAATGAATGACCAAAGTCTCCATTTTGATTTTTGGATCCACACTTGCCCCAAATTCCAGCTGGAACAAGAGGATTAGGATTTAGGATAGTACAAAATCTGATTTGGGGAGTTGGTCTGCTTGTAGACTTTTGTTAAGTTTACAAATAGGTGGCATGTGGATTCCATCACATTCAAATATGGGAATTTAATCTAAGGATGTTAACGAGTTTACTAAAGGAATATGCAAAGAAAAGTTTTTGTCATTATCTTATTAGTACACTCTCCTGATCTTTATTGAGTAGATGAGATGTGATGTTGTAATGTCGCTTTTACTTATCGAAAAAAAGTAATAATGATTAATGTGATGTTTCATTTTCAATCAAAGAAAGATTTAAATTTTGTAGATCAATCACGATACCATGATAATAATAAACTTTTATTCATTCCAATTTTATCGAATGTTCCTGAATAGGATAGATGTAGAGTGTAGACTTCTAATCTAACATGTAAATTTTTTTTCACTTGTAGATGAGCTAATACGCCTGATCTTTTAGTTAAGAAATAAATTACAAACAATTAGAGGATCTTAAAGCAAATGAGGGCTCCAAATCGGGAAGAAAAACAATCCCCTAAAAAGTAAAAACGGCCACCGCGTACCGTTTTAACCGCGAGCCGCCAAATAAACCCAAAACCAAAACGGTACCGTCTAAGCTGGAAGTGCGAGTTCAATGGAAGAAGAAGCTTCAAACTCATCGGCGTTGCCGGAAGCATTCATCGATTTCCTGAAACACAACGGACTCGACCCTTCCATCTACACCGCCTACCACTCCACCCCTCGTTACATAAGGTTCACTACTCTCTCTCTGAAACTCATTCATTCCTCTACTGAGCAATATCGATTTTGATGGGGTTTGATTGTTTTTGATTCACAGGCTGAAACCTGGTTGCGAAGCTCAAATTGAAGCAATTGAAGGTGAAATCAAGTGCAAGCTTGAGAGAGTGGAGTGGTTGCCTGGCTTTTATTCTCTTCCCTCAGATGTTCAAATCGCTAATTCAAATGCGTACAGAGAAGGGAAGGTGAGTAAGAACTAAGAAAAGTTTGATTGCTAGCAAGAAAAAAAGTAAATTTTGATTGAAAGATTGTGTCTTTGTGGTTGTTTTGGAGTTTCAGATATATGGAATCGATGCGGCGTCAGGAGCTGCTGTTTCAGCATTGGATATTTCAGCTGGAGATCATGTTCTTGATCTTTGTGCCGCGCCGGGTAAGTTGGTCTTTTATTCCTGATTGGTATTATCGCAATGCGGTTTGAATTGGGTTCGTTATTTGGTACAATGCAAATGTTAAATATGTAGGTATAGTGTAAATTTATCAACTTTGTGTACTGATTTTCTGGTATTTGTTGCATAATGAGCTAATGGGACTGGATCTTGCTGGTATGGTGGACTAGTTATGTTATTTGATTTAGAAACATGAAGTATAAGTAGTCAAAAAATTGCAAAAGCGCTCATAGAACTTTAAAGGTTAAACTTTAACAAGGCCGGGAAGGTGAAAGCGAAGATGGTTACAAACAGTTTATAGTGTTTGGGAAGCATCTTTAACAACCTTCATGTGGGAATATCTGATTCAGTTACTCTGATGACTTTCCCTTGCTGGAAAGTTGCTCACCTTGTTTTAATTTTTTGTCTATGTTTCAGGTGCTAAGCTTTGTTTGATATCAGACATTCTGGGTGATTCGGGTTCAGTAACTGGCATTGATGTTTCAAGACACCGACTAGCGGCTTGTAGGACAATGCTGCAGAAATATGCATTGGGCAATCGCTGCCGGCTCTTCGTTGCTGATGGGACTACTTTTTCCATCATTCCCATGAGAGTTCGTGCCAATTCTAAATCATGTAGTTGATCTGAATCCACATATGACAAAAGCTTTATAATTGTCGCTGTGAAATCCATGAGAATGCTGTTGCAAGCATCATGCTGTTTTTGATGTGTTATCATTCCATCTAGAACTATGCAGGTGAATCTGGACTAGAGGAAAATGTGACATTTAAGGAGTGGACATCTAGGAGACCATGGAAAGAAAGGAAAGAGGCAGCTAGGATAAGAAAAGGTGGTGCTGTGCTTTCAGGTCCAGAGCTCATCTATTATGGCTGCCAATCTGGTGTTGTCGGGCTAAAGAAAAGTGAACTGTACCGAACTTTTTGTGACACTGAGTTTTTGAGCTGTGGCTATGACAAGGTAAAACTGTGTTATTTGTTTGTCATTTCACATCTCTCTCTCTCTGTCTCTCTCTCTCTCTCTCTCTCTCTAACTAATAAAACCTTTTTACGTTTTGGTTATGTTACATCTGTGGTGTTTGTAATTGAACATTATTGCTAGGTTGGTTGTGTTTTACTAAGCTACTTAGATCTTGATTCAGGTCCTAGTTGATGCAGAGTGCACTCATGATGGATCAATTAAACATGTCCAAAAATTTGAACACTGGGGTTGGGACACTCTTCAACGCCGTGTATTGGATGCAGAGAGAGGTGATAGCCTCACTGCACTTCAGGTATGTGATCTATGCTTTTTTTATACTTATTTGTTGACTTTGCTCCTTTGCATATTGTCAGAGTTCCAATTGATGGAGGATAAAACATTTCAGCTTCCTATTCTGATAAATTGTGTAAGGTTAAAATCCCAGTCATAGTATTCCTTTTCACAACTGAGAGAAGCTATAGCAATATCCCTTAGAGTACTAAGAAGTTTAAAGGTTTGATAGTTGAACACCATATGGATTCTTATCATAGTCTGCTATGTGAAGAAGAAATGGGATGAGAGCCATAAGCAGCTTGATGTGACAACTACCTATATGATTTTGCCTTAGTATAGAGTTTTATCCCTAGCTTCATATTTGAATACTGCATCCATGCATGGTCCACTTTTGACTGCCATGAGCTCCTTATTAAACTGACGATAACATTTTCCCTTGGCTTGCAGTTAAAGCTCCTTACGAATGGTTTTAGATTGCTAAAAGCTGGGGGGCTGCTTGTTTATAGCACTTGCAGGTGCCTTTTTCTGTTCCTTTAGCTTTGAGTTACACAAAATTGCCTGTGTTTCTAATTTATTTTTCTATTGATTAGTTTGACAGTTGCTCAGAATGAAGATGTGGTAAAGCAGTTTCTTGAGGATAACCCTTCTGCGGGTAAAGCCCTTTCTGCTATGTTGTAGTATTGTGGTTTGACGTTAGTTACAGTTATGAGTCCATATATGGTGGCAGTATTAAATGATCAAGTGTTAATTTACCTGTACTGGATAGTTTTCTGTCTACCAAAAAGAAAATTTGATTTCAGCTAATGAATGTTGCGATCTTGTATTTTCTCTCTTTTACTAATCTTTTTCATCAAATAAAGAAAATTGGGAAGTATGAAGTGTGGACTCAACTAAACCCTCAAGAAAGCCCATGGTGAGATGTTAAACCACCGTGATGGCTTTGCTTGAGCATATGGTTTTGACTACTTTGCTCTACTTGAAGAGCTCTTGTATCTGTGCAATTTATTTACTTTGATACCTTCTTGTTCTGCAGAGTTGCAGGCGATAGATGCTGCTGAAAATTGGCCTTGCAAGAACGGGCAACTACCGAAAACCCTGCGCTTTGATCCTTTGACTTCAAACACTAGCGGACTGTTTGTTGCAAAGTTTACAAAATTGGCCATTTAATCAAAGTTTGCTAGACATCTTAATGCCCCTTTGCCTTTGGGGGATTAATTTTTGTAATGGCATATATTGTAGTTCATAACTTTCTTTTTTCATAGCTAATGACCACAACGGAAATTGGAGGAATATAATTCCAGCAAAAGTTCCTCTCTTCTTTGTTCTTCTTTTCCATACAAATTACAAATGGCAGCTGTGAGGCTCACACTTTTCACTTTATCTTTTGCCCGCCAATTATGGTGCACTGCTCCATCATGAAAACTTAATTCCCGGCTATTGATTAGAGGCTGTGACATGATTCCGTTTTCTCCAACTGGAATCAATTAACTGAAACTTCTTTAGACAGAAACGATGGTAAACCCAAGTATTATCCATTATTTACCACGTTCTCGGAAGTAAAGGAGATTTTTCTCACCGTAACTCAGCATGCATGTGCTGAAAAAAAAAGAAAAAAAAAAGCGCAAAACGTAAGTAGCCATTCTTTCAGTTCCGATTAAAAACGGGTTTACGTAGCCAGCCCTAGGCCTCTGAATCTGAAATCAGTGAAATGTATATCACCGGAAACCGGTCCAGATTCAAAGCCGACACTAGCAGCCAAAATTAATTTCAAATCATTGTTCAAACTTGAAACTAGCAACAAATCTTCGTCGTCATCAGTGACACCTAAAATGAGCACACAATGCCAAACTGAACCGAGTCCCAATATTCAAAACGAATTTTCAACGACTCCAAAACCCCCATTAATTTTTGTACTCGAGCGATGAAAGCATCGTGCTTTCAGTCCAGAAACATCGGAGGAGATCGATGACTATTGCACCCCAAATCACATCCCCTCTTCGTAAGTCTTCAATCTTCATGAATCATGATCACTCGCTTTTTGTTCATATTTATATTTCCCTCCAAAAATTAATTAACGCATAATCCACAGTTCAGAACAAGAACAAGAACTATGCTTCGGCTTCATCTCCGGCGCCGGAGGAAAATTCCCCGATCGAGCAGGTCGCCCTCACCGTTCCGGTCACCGACGACCCTTCCCTCCCGGCCGTCACGTTCCGAACATGGACGCTCGGATCCCTCGCGTGTGTTCTGCTCTCCTTCCTCAACCAATTCTTCTGGTACCGGAGAGAGCCTCTCTCCCTGACCTCGATCTCCGCGCAGATCGCGGTGGTCCCGCTCGGCCACCTCATGGCCTCCGTCCTCACCGACCGGGTCTTCTTCCAGGGGCGGAAATGGGAATTCACCCTCAACCCGGGCCCGTTCAACGTCAAGGAGCACGTGCTCATCACGATCTTCGCCAACTCCGGCGCCGGCAACGTCTACGCGATCCACATAGTGAGCACCATCAAGGTCTTTTACAAGAAGAACATGTCGTTTTGGGTGGCGCTGCTCGTCGTTTTGACCACCCAGGTGTTGGGGTTCGGCTGGGCCGGGCTTTTCCGCCGGTACTTGGTCCAGCCCGCCGCCATGTGGTGGCCTCATAATCTCGTCCAGGTTTCGCTCTTCAGGTAACTTTTTGACACGTGTTGGGTCCTATTTGGTACTGTAGATTCGGTCAATGTACCCCCGTTGACTGATTGGCCAAAAATTAATAGAACTTTACTGCTGCTGTTGCCAATGATGACCATATTTAGGGTAAGAACTAAGAAGTGCTGAAATGTCGATAGATATACTTTCAAAATTACAATAAAATTTTGGAAAAGAATCACTAAAACTATATCAAAAATATGTTAAATTACTCGGATTTTGTAAATTTAGAAAATGCTATTGACATTTTTGTACCGTTTATGCAGGTTTCATTTTTAATAAAAAAGTTATTAGAAAATGTGATCCGAATAGTTTTACTTTTTGAAAAATTTTACTTTTTATTTGGGGTTGGCGAACAGTTTTACTTTTTAATCGAGCAATAAATGTGGTACGAATAGTTTTATTCGAAACAAAGATGATTCGAGTCCTGAATTGTGTGCATGTTATGCATATGTTTGTGTGAACAGAGCATTGCATGAGAAGGAGGAGAGGCCAAGAGGTGGATTAACAAGGAATCAGTTCTTCCTCATTGCTTTCACTTGCAGCTTTGCTTATTATGTTCTTCCGGGCTACTTATTCCCAATGTTATCTTCCCTTTCCTGGGTCTGCTGGATCTTCCCTGCTTCAGTTCTAGCCCATCAGCTAGGGTCAGGACTGCATGGTCTTGGGATCGGTGCTATCGGTCTCGATTGGTCCAGCATTTCCTCTTACCTTGGAAGCCCACTTGCCAGTCCATGGTTTGCTACTGCTAATGTTGCTGCTGGTTTTGCCCTTGTGATGTATGTCATTACTCCTGTGGCTTATTGGCTCAATGTGTATAAAGCAAAAACCTTCCCCATATTCTCGGATGGATTGTTCACATCTACCGGCCAAAGCTACAACATTTCAGCTATAATAGACCCCAACTTCCGGCTTGACATTGATGCATACGAGCGAGAGGGTCCTCTCCATATCAGTACCTTTTTTGCTATCACCTATGGTGTCAATTTTGCTTGCCTTACTGCCACTGTTGTTCATGTTCTCCTCTTCAATGGGAGGTAATAAGCAACACTTTCTGGATGGTATATACTTAATGTGCAGTCAGATAGAGCTTATATACTGTTACTTACTTTGTGTAATAATGGTGCAGAGACATCTGGGAGCTAAGCAAGTCTGCCTTCCAAGAGAAGAAGACAGATGTGCACACAAAGCTCATGAGAAGATATAAGCAAGTCCCTGGATGGTGGTTCGTATGTATCCTTGTGGCTAACATAGCCGCGACCATATTTACATGCCATTATTACAACGACCAATTGCAATTGCAATGGTGGGGGGTCTTGCTTGCTTGTGGTCTAGCCTTGTTTTTCACTCTACCTGTTGGAGTCATTTATGCCACAACCAATCAGGTACGTATTCATGCTTATTTTACCTGTTCTTCGTTGTTGTATCCACTTCTAAGTTCTAACTGAAAATGTAATTAATGTAATCTAACAATAGTCCCTTGAATTTATAACTTAACATGCTTTAATCCCTATGGGAATGCCCTGAAGGTTACCACATTTGTTTAAATCTTGTGCCACATTCTTCTATCTAGTTTCGTTGCATTATTTCTATAACATCAACAATATTTCATCGGTGAACAGATGCCAACTTTGAATGTGATTACAGAGTACATAATTGGGTATCTGTATCCGGGATATCCAGCTGCTAACATATTATTCAAAGTATATGGACACATAAGCATGAAACAAGGAATCAATTTTCTCGAAGACTTCAAGCTTGGACACTACATGAAGATTGCTCCTCGAGCAATGTTCATGGCACAGGTTAGCTCCCCATATCTTCCTTTTCCCAAACATGACATTTTCATCAAGTTTTAGTCCACAGGTTGATGGACAACATTTTGTCTCATTTACTCAGGCATGATTTCTTATCAGGTAGTTGGTACTATCATAGCAGCACTTGTGCATTTGGGAACTGCATGGTGGCTTATGAGCACAATCCCTGACATATGCGACAGGGCGTTACTACCAGCAGAGAGCCCATGGACTTGCCCCGGTGACCATGTCTTCTACGATGCTTCTGTTATCTGGGGCCTTGTCGGGCCTCGCAGAATCTTTGGGGACCTTGGCTACTATTCGGCTATCAACTGGTTTTTCTTAGCTGGGGCTATAGCTCCTGCCCTTGTTTGGCTTGCACACAAGACCTTCCCAACCAAACAATGGATTAGACTTATTACAATGCCTGTGCTCTTAGGGACAGTAGTCAACATGCCTCCAGCTACTGCTGTGAATTTCACTAGCTGGATCCTCATTGGATTCGCCTCAGGCTTTGTTGCTTACAGGTACTACCGCGGCTGGTGGAGCCGTCATAACTATGTGCTATCTGGAGCTCTGGATGCTGGATTAGCCTTTATGGCGGTAATTTTGTACTTGTGTCTAGGGATGCAACATGTCCACTTAAAATGGTGGGGAAGTACGCCGGATGGTTGCCCGTTGGCTTCTTGCTCAACGGAGCCAGGTGTTCTGATTAAGGGCTGTCCATTGATATGAGAAAAGCTTCTCCAATTGCATTGTATTGGTTTCATAATTCTTTTGGTTAGAGTAGAACTGTATATAATTTGTGAAATAGCTCATTTGTATTCATAATGGTTAATACTAAATAGTAAATACCATTCCCTTCACTTCTGCTCGTGCAACTTGAATCAAAGCAATTTTGCTTAATTGCTGATACTGAACTTCCATTGAAACGATTGCCTTGGTTTCTGTCAGACGTATCACCAGATAGGTAATTTGCTCTCCTTTTCTCAAGAATATTTCACCTACATAACTTCACAGATTATGACTGATAAAATTCAAATTCATCATGGTCAATTTAAGTTTAATGTTACGAGACATTGAAAAATTTAGGATTACATTTAATAAGTAAAAGAGTCGACTCGATAGACACAGAACGAGGCTGTAGCACTTGAACTAATTTTAACGAGTGTTACAGTCACAGCAAGAGTTCGAAATTTACCGGCTTCCTCCTTCAATCTCCATCTTTTTTCTTTATACAGAGTTTTGTTATGTTCTAGTCCTCATTTGCGTCCGAGGATTTTGATTTCTTGTTTATCCTCATCAACTTGATGAAGATATATTGTGTTTTATGATTGATCAAGAAACCAACGTACTTGCCGTTATGATTTGATTTCAAACCAACTTGGAAGTTGGAAAAACCATTCACTGAATTGTGAAACCGTACATGTAGTATACCAAACAAAACTATTTTAGAAAGAATGTTGCAGGTGGCATTCTGGCCTACTCTAGAACCGTGCATCTTTATCTTTTTATTTCTACTTTGTTTTTGAACCCTATACTGGTTTAGGTAGTGGTTTTGCTGAGCTTCTCAGATTTATACAATTCTAGTTCTCAGTTGCTTCTGTGGATTTTGACTTCTTTGTTTATCCTCCGCTCTTGAAAACAGGGTACCATCATCAACTTGATCATGAATAGGACATTGCATTTGTTTTGCAGTCCATTTTGACAACATATATATAAAAATAGCTAATTAACATAGCCCACATCAGCATTCTTGCTGATGAAAAAAAAAATATATTTATACGATATTTACTGATCACATTGCATGTAGCTATATCAATGTCCAATAGTGTCCATAGCTATCTGCAAAACCGCTCATTGAATTGTGAAACCATGTACTAAACCAAATAGATTAGATTAAACATTAGTATGGCCAATAATACAACTCATTAATGAAGGCAAAACAAAACTTATAAATGACTTGGTCATGGCCAATAAGCACAACCACAAAGCTCGGACTTAAGCAAAACATATCTTTGTCTCCTGCAAAACTTTTTTCTTTGATTCCCTTCTAGTTATGTATCCTCTCCTATCTCCCAAATCTCCTGCAAAAAAATGGTTGGGATTTGTAACAGCCATCTGGGTTCAGGCAGTCAGTGGCAACAATTACACATTCTCGAACTATTCTCATGCTCTGAAGACCCTCATGGCGCTTACACAGCTTCAACTCAACAATTTATCTGTCGCCAAAGATATCGGCAAGGCCTTTGGGCTGCTCTCCGGCATGGCTTCAGATTGTTTGTCGACTTCTACAATTCTCATGATCGGATCACTTGAGGGTCTTATTGGATATGGAGTTCAATGGCTGGTTGTTAGTGAGAGAATCAGCCCTCTTCCATATTGGCAGGTATGTTGGATTTCCTATTGCTCTAACAATAATGCTGCTTAAAATTTCCATTAACAGACAGTGTGACATAATATGTGGACGGATTTGAACTTGAACAATAGATGAAATGTGCGACAACATATATAACATGTTAGATATCTAACAAGACAACGTACGTTATCCTTCATTTGAATATTTCATTTCTTTTTATGTGGCTGTAGATGTGCATATTTTTGTGCATGGGGGGCAACAGCACAACATGGATGAACACTGCAGTGCTAGTAACTTGCATGAGAAATTTCACAAAAAACCGAGGTCCAGTTTCAGGCATCTGCAAGGGTTATGTAGGATTAAGCACAGCAATCTTCACAGACTTGTGCACTTCTCTATTCTCCTCAAGCCCCTCCAAATTTCTTCTCATGCTTGCTATAGTCCCTGCCATTATCTGCATAGCGGCGTGCATATTCCTCCAAGAAACCCCACCCGCTTCGAGTCCATCAGAGGAAAAACAAGAAGCAGAGGTCCTCAACATCTTCAATATCCTCGCCATTGTTGTAGCCGTCTATCTTTTGACCTTTGACATCACTGAACCACATGGTCATGTTTTATCTTTGGCATTTGCAATAGGACTAATTTTCTTGCTAGCTATGCCTTTGGGTGTGCCTTTGTACACTTTTCTTTACACATCCAGATCTAATAGTTTTGATATAGAGCATAAAACACTTGAGGATCCCCTCGTTGTTCAAAAAGCACTTTTGGAAAAGTCTGAGGAATTAGCAGGAGTTAAGGTGGCAGATTTTGAAGAATCAAAGCAAAGACCATCGATTGGGGACGATCATAACATAGTCCAAATGGTGCAAACATTTGATTTTTGGATACTGTTTGGGTCCTTTCTCTGTGGCACAGGCACTGCAATGTGTGTCATGAACAACATGGCGCAGATGGGGCTGGCACTCGGCTACTCAAAGGTATCTATTTTCATCTCACTTCTTAGCATTTGGGGCTTTTTCGGGCGTATAGTCTCCGGCCTGATCTCTGAATACTACATTGGGTACGTTCCCTAGCTCCATTCTTCAATATTTGAACCATATTTATTTAGTTCTCGGTCAGATAAACTCTGAACTAACTCCGTGTTAATTATTTGTAAACAGGAAACATGCCATGCCTAGGCCATTTTGGAATGCAATTGCTGAGATCCTAATGGCACTAGGATACCTAGCCATGGCTCTAGCCATGCCTGGATCTCTCTACATTGGCTCAATTTTTGTGGGTATGGGCTATGGGTTCCTTCTCACTATAACAGTCCCAGTGGCCTCAGAGCTATTTGGTCTCAAATACTATGGTCTTTTGTACAACATTCTGATCCTCAACCTTCCTTTGGGTTCTTTTCTCTTCTCCGGTTTACTTGCTGGTTATCTCTATGATGCTGAAGCTACAAAAACCAGTGAAGGGGGCAGCACTTGTGTCGGGTCACATTGTTACCGGCTTGTGAACTTGATCATGGCCCTTGCTTCTGTTTTGGGACTCGTACTGGATGTGTTGTTGGCCTTTAGAACAAAGAAAGTGTACACCAAGATTTACGAGAGCAAGAAAAAGAAGAAGATCATGGGATTTGCAGTATCAGCAAGATACTAAGCAACTTTTTCATAGCAATCATATATTTGTGCATAAGTAATGTGTATTCCCTTTTGTAAATTCATATATTAATTTTGTGCATGGCTTCATCTTAATTTGTGTTGTATCATTGTATTAATTAACAGTTTTGTAATCTTTACATGTATAAATTGCCTGAATCGATGGACCTTACAATCTATATATCGTCTTTAATATACCAGATCATAGTCTTTGGTTTGAATGAATCGTCCTTCAACTCTAGAAAGTTGTTGATGTTGATCGATTTCATTAGGAGTTTAAAGCTGAAGCAACTGTCCCGTCTGTCCCCACACTACTAAACTCTATCTACCCCGTCTGTTCTCATTACTAAACCCTATCTACCCTTTACATGTATATATACCAAACCAAATTAACCTAGCTGCAATCCTTCTTCATCTTCTTTTCTTATTCATCTTCCGCTGATTCATACAAAATCAAACGTAGCGTACCATGGTGTTTTTTTGTGTAATCGTGCTTTTGATCCTGGGAAAGCCTCGATGAATAGTTGTCATGGAGTATCTGTTTACTAAGTTAGGATCACAAGTTATTAATTCCCACATTTTGCAGACGAGAGTGGTGGCTATTGCAGCAGCTATTATGGGGAGGAACAGGGTGGAGCACTACCCAGATCTGTGCTTGTTGGGCTCTGATCAAACAGACAAGTTAAATTTTCATGTCTTTCCTCCAGAATTGCAGTCATCGGTGGGGCTGACGAAGTATCTTCTCTTACTGAACCATTCCCCCCAAGGCCCCAACTAATCTCGATCGGAAGTATGTGGTCAACTGAAATTTAGCTATTAGTCTCATAAATGAGAGCGATGAGACGCATGTGGAAATCGTTGTTTGTGGTTAGGCGTCTATCATTTTCTGCAGAGGATGAAACAACTGCTACTACTCCAAAACCAACTCGCAGCAGGAAGTTATGAGGAATTAAGTCAAGCAGATGTGTGAAATCCGAAATTTAAAGGTTCTGCAATTCGAGCTCTTGAAGTACTGCATAAGGAGGTAGCTGGGAGAAAGAAGAATTTCAAGAACATGAAGAAGATGGGGTTTTCCGGCATCAGGAAAATACAACCTTTTCATGGCAAGCACAAGTATTGTCACATATGTACCTCCCTTTTGTATCATCATTCTTGGTTCAGACTAAAATGATTGTACAACTTTCAACACTTTGTAGTCTTCATATATGCATTGATCAGTTCATTATATGGATTACTTGTATGATTGTACCATTATATATGATGAATACGGAATACCTAATGGTCTGGTAACTTTAATTGAGAGAAGTAGAGAAGTGAGAGTAATTGATAGAGAGATGAAACATTAGATAAGAAATTTTGCATGGTCATAACTCATAAGTAAATGATTTTTACCACTAAGATTACATAGCCGAAAAACGCAATTGTAGTGACGATTTTCTTTACTATAAAATACTATATGGCAAACTTCAACTATCTGAACTCTCTAAGCATTTTGTTGTGCTAATTGGCCAATCTATAACATTGGCTCAGAAACAATAATAGCATTACTTGCTTATGGATGATATTACCCAAAGCACTAATATTATTTGTTCCTTTCCTATAAGAAATGTCAAATCTCAACATGTTTGACTTTGTTGCTTTGGATCTCCAGAAGAAACTATCTAAAGTGAACTCAAGATGTGAAAATTCATCTAACTGCAAAGAAGATGAGATCAACAATCGATATTGACAATGTCGTCACTGACGCTTTTAAGGCGAGTGCCATAATGTTCATAAAGAAACATATGGAGAGAGCACTCCAAGTTAAGTACCCGATTAAGAGGATACACAGACTCTTTGGGTTGCTCTGGAAGAGCACTTTCACCATCAGATGACCATTTTCTTGCTTGAAGCAAGACATGATTGGCAGAACAAAATAACCCATATGACCATCAGCCACGTGGCCAAGTCCCAAAAGGCCAAGGTGCATGTAATCCAGCTCCACGTGGCCAAGGCCCACGTTGTAGGAACCGTGATGCCCTAACTCAACAAGCCTGAGTTGAAAGGAACACTGGTCTGGCCCGTCGCCACCAGAATCAGT